>APFE031746259.1:0-21775 GCA_000404065.3 Pinus taeda | reverse complement strand
CTAACTCTTTTCTCCGTGTAGTTATATTAACTACTTTTATTGACATTTCTTCATTGAATGTAGCTATATATATATGCATATATATAATAATTAATAAATAATAAACTAATCTTTTAAACTAACTTTAAGTAAATATGGTAATTATGTACCTAATTTATCCTAATACCATAAATATAATAATAAATATTAAGGATAAAGATTGTTATATATAATTATTTTTAAGAATTTAAATAAATAAACTAGTATTTTATTTTATTTTTTACCTAGTTCATCTTATTTCCACAAATAAAATAGTAAGTTTCAGGAATAAAAATAAAGATAAGAATAATAATAATTTATCAGGGTCCTTGGGTAGAAATTAGACGTTAATCGGTTGTAGCTGTTGGAATCTCTGCTTGAACTATTTAACGCGCTAAACTAGATCTGTCTCTTCAACTTGTCCTGACGATGAACCACACTAGTTGGTTCGAAACGCGTCGGCAAAAGTCTTTCTTTATGTGATTTACGCCAAAATTATTCTTATAACTATGATGGATCACAGAAGCCTCAATTCTACGATGATAGGTATCTGTTGAAGTAGAATGTCTTCAACTGATCTCATCGTTATAGGAGATGATCTATGCTTAGATCTAGACAAGTCAAAGTATTGACTTCTGTTGTAAATGTACTATCTCTCTCTCTCTTTCTCTGCTGAACTTTGAAGAATGTAAAAGAAGAATTGATGAAGGGTTTCCCCACACATTGTGGGGTTTGTCCCTGGCTCGCGCCACATCTTGTGTCTTCTTATCTTGGCTTGTCTTCTGCGATTTATATTTGTGTTCTATCTACAATTTATCTTAATGCTGATATGATTGCTAACTGTGAAAACTTAAATAAATTGCTCTAGTATAGAACATACCTAAAACTAACATGGTATCAGAGCTGAGGTGAAGACAATGCCCAAGCAAGAGTGAAAGAGAAATCACCAAAGGCAGTTGGGACAAGACAGAAGGATCAATGGGTTCCTCATAATTCACCTAGGGTGAAGTCAAAGAAGAGAATGTTATCAGAATGGTGCAGCGGAAGTTTCTGATGGCCCATCTAAAGATCACTTCATTAGGAAGTTCATATCTAAAAGTGGAAGGAAAGAAAGATGCCTTGAAATAAGTTCGGTCGTTATGAAAAGGAGTGTCTGAATGGCAGAGACACATCCCTTGATGAAGATAACAATCATTCCTCGGACATCTTCAATAATCAAAGGAATGACTGGTAATGCAGGTCATCAAGGATGTGGTCGACTCCTCCACGAAAGCAAGAAACTCCTGAATCTCTTTTATGTACCTGATCACAAGAAGAACCTGATGTCCATCTCGGAAATGGAAGTAAAAGGTTACAGGGTGGCACTTATCGATGGAAAGGTACATGTTTGAAAATAGATCTTTCAAAGATGTTTTTGAGTTCAGGGTTGTATCAAGTTGCAGGAAGTCCACTCGGGACCATGTCCATTGACTCAGCACCGGAGGTTTGTGAGTCAGATGGTCACTAGGATGCCTAAATTCAAAAAGGAGCATGAAGGTACATGTCTGAAATGTACCAAAGGAAAATATTATAAGGGGATCATTCCCCTCATGCAGTAGGTCCACAGGCTTGGAACAACCCGAGGAGTTTGAGATTGATGATCAGGAATCTCACCCTCTATGGCTTGAAGCAAGACACCCCAAGCATAGTATGAGAGGATCAAAAACTGTCTGATGAAGCTGAGATTCAATAGGAATGAAATCTATCCAAACCATCCAAAGGTTGCGGATGACAGACCTCTCATACCGACACCTATGTCTGATAGGTGCAGACCCTCTCATTTGTAGAAGACAGAGAGAGTTGGATTCTGAATGTGGAAAGATAAACTGCTAGCCTGTGACTACCTCGAAGATATTCACTTTCAAAGGTTATATGATGGATTTGATTTGGTAATGCCTCTGAGTTTCATAAACTCATTTGCATTGATGATCTTGGTGAACCTTCATCCAGACATATGTTTTGCAGTTAGCATGGTGAGCTCATATTTGGTTGAGCCTCATTGGATTGGTGCCAAGAATCTTTTGAGATATCTTCAGGGCAGAATCTCTCATGGATTGAGATACACTACGGGAAAGAAGAAATTACATTATTATTCGAATGTTGAATGGGCAGGTAGTGTGGAGGGTCACTAGAGCACTTTTTAGTGTTGGTTCTCTTTGGATTCTGCTACGATGCAGGAAGCAGAAGTCAGTCGCTATAAGCACTGCCAAGACTGAATACATGGCTATGAGTATGATCTCATATGAAGCTGCATGGTTGTGGAAGCTCTTTAGTGAGTTTTTTTCTCTATGACAACCAGAGGTAGGATTCAATTATTGAGGAATCCTGTATTCAACAATTTCTCTAGCAGACAGACATTTGATACTGCCTTATCTGGGATATGGTAAGTTGATAATCAAGGAGGCTCCATCGCACTGAGATGATGTACAGGACAGAGCCCCAAGGAAAGATCAAATTTTTCCTGAACAACTTGGAGTCATCGAGAGACCTTTGTAAAAGGGTCCTGCATGTTGCATACATTGAGCTCTGGGAGCTCTTGGGGGCTTGCAGTTCTACTAGAGCAACACACGACCATAGGGTGACTCACCCTCCCTTAGTGGTGTGCATTGGAACAAGATGATTCACTCTCTTGTGGGACAAGATGTTTCGCTCTCTTGTGGAAAAGGATGATTCACTCTCCTATGTAGCAGGATGATTAGTTCTCCTGTGAGGCCTGGATTGATGTGTTCTCGATGGCGATTGTAGTAGGATTGATGTGTTCTCTTGTGAGGCCTGGATTGATGTGTTCTCCATGGAAATTGTAGCAGGATTAATGTGTTCTCCTGTAAGGATAGGATTGATTAAGTTCTCCTGTCGAGGAATCCTACCCATGCAGTCTGGGACTCATGGGAAGTACCTCTCATCTCATCAATGAGTAGGGAAATGAAGTTAGGTACCATAGTAGTACCAATGGATGCATCGTTGTATCTACCACACTCCCTACGCTAGGATGACCTCCATTGATCTATGATCAATGATACTGGTCTGGGACCAGTGGTAGGAGTTGTACATACTATGATGCTAACTTCGGGTCGGCTGAGATTGGTCTAGGATAAGTGGTACATACTCCGAGACTGACTTCGTGTCAGTGCAGGACTAGTCTAGGACTAGTGAGAGTCGTACATACTATGACGTTGACTTCGAGTCGGTTGAGACTGGTTTAGGACCAATAGTACACTCTGTGAGCATGCAATACTGGTCTGGGACCAGTGGTAGGAGTTGTACATACTATGACGCTGACTTCAGGTCGGATGAGACTAGTCTGGGATCAGTGGTACATACACTGAGACTAACTTTGTGTCAGTGCAGGACTGGTCTGGGACGAGTGAGAGTTGTACATACTATGACGTCAACTTTGGGTTGGTTGAGACTGGTTTGGGATCAGTAGTACACTCTATGAGCCTGCGATACTGGTTTGGGACCAGTGGTAGTAGTTGTACATACTATGACACTGACTTCGGGTCGGCAGAGACTGGTCTGGAACCAATGGTACATACTCCGAGACTGAATTCGTGTCAGTGTAGTACTGGTATGGGACCAGTGAGAGTGGTACACACTATGACACTGACTTCGGGTTGTTTGAGACTGGT
The DNA here is from genome assembly GCA_000404065.3 of Pinus taeda. Classification (NCBI taxonomy): domain Eukaryota; kingdom Viridiplantae; phylum Streptophyta; class Pinopsida; order Pinales; family Pinaceae; genus Pinus; species Pinus taeda. Next base: position 18,089 of record APFE031746259.1, on the reverse strand, counting down.
CTAGGACCAGTGATACACTCTATGAGACTGTGATACTGGTCTGGGACCAGTGGTAGGAGTGGGACTTACCATGAAGCTGACTTTGGGTCAGTTGAGACTGGTCTAGTATAAGTGGTACGCACTCTGAGACTAACTTCGGGTCAGTGGAGAATGATATGACTCAATCTCGATAAATTCTTCTTCTTCATAGTTCAGCTGAGCAGAGCAGAGCATAGCTAGGCTGAGTAGTGCAAGGCACTTATGGCCGAGATAGTACAGTCGGACATATGGATCAATCGATGGAGTTCTCCCTAGTTGAGAGGGAGTGTTAAATTGGAAACTAGGGCCAAACTCCATGTGGGTCGGCTTATTTATGGTAGCTGATATTTTTATTGGATCCCTCTCATCAAGAGGTGTAGGATTTATCCAAAGATCATCCAATTCCGATAAGTATTTATGGAGATATGAATTTATTTTGTTTATGTAATCATTATCAGGCCAACCAGCGCTGATGTAGACTCTAGAAGCCCAACCGATGTGTCTATTCATCATCCTCATTTTGGTATAAATAGATGAGGATTTGATATCATTTGCACACATGTATTCTTGAGGTGATCTCTTATCCACGTCTTGGGGTTTTGGAGAAGGAAATGACCGAAAGAATATGCTAGACTAGAAAGAGCCCTAGCTGCAAGATAATGCTCTAAACTACACATAGACATAAAAGGCCTTATGCGCAAGCAGTGGAAATATATATATACGCTGGTAATGAAGAAATATATATACGCTGAAATGACCAGCAATACAAGCATAGGCGTGAGACCTTACGCAGTTCATATATATACACACTATTCAAGTATATGATTTTCTTTGTGGATTTTATCCGCTGTCTTTATACGTTGTTCTAGGTGGATGTTATATGCTAGTCATATAATTCATGGAGAGCACTCATACGCTATCCTGAAGCCCACACGTAGTCAATGGAACAATTATGAACTAGTACTCACACGTTGTCCCATATGCATCAATACGTTGTTTATGTCACATGTTGTTCATTCCTGAGTTATATACGCAGTTCATGTAAAGATATGTTGCTCGTGGAAGGAACACAGATATATATATAGAACCCGTTGTTTGGAATGTGGTCATAGATAACCCATAGTTATATATGGAAAAAAACCCTAGTCATAAGACTCACTGATATATAAAATACACAGTATTATATTTATGATGAATATGACGCAAAGATACAGGTCATATTCATTATGGACGCAATTATATGGAACGCAGAGATATATGGGTCATAGTCATTATGAATGTATTCATATTTAAGATGAATGTAAGCGTTGGTCATTAGACTGTAACATAAACCTTGGATGTTGGGCAGTAATATATATGCTGGTCCAGAATGTCATACGCAGCAAATGTATGTTGTTGACAAAATGGACATATATACTCGCAAGTGAAAACGTATAAATTGTTATATGGGCAACATCTGGGCAACATGATATATAACCATCATATGGATGCATGATGTATATGGGCAACATCTGGGCAGCATGATATGGGCATCATCTGAGCAGCATGATGATGCAGCGTGATGTATGATGTGCATGGGAAGCACAATGATGCATGGAGCATGGACAGCATCACGATGAATGTAATCATGAGCATGGGAAACTTGATGATGATGATTGATGAGATCATGGATATGGGCAGCATGATAATAATCATGATTAGTGCAGCATGGTGCAGTATGCAGTGGTGCAGCAAGAGGACTAGATGCAACACGATGATAGGTATCAGTTGAAGTAGAATGTCTTCAACTGATCTCATCGTTATAAGAGATGATCTATGCTTAAATATAAAAAAGTCAAAGTATTGACTTCTATTGTAAATGTACTATCTCTCTCTTTCTTTCTCTGCTGAACTTTGAAGAACACAAAAGAATAATTGATGAAGTTTTTCCCCACACATTGTGGGGTTTGTCCTTGGCTCGGTCCACATCTTGTGTCCTCTTGTCTTGGCTTGTATTTTGCGATTTATATTTGTGTTCTATCTGTAGTTTATCTTAATGCTGATATGATTGCTAACTGTGAAAATTTAAATAAATTTCTCTAGCATAGAACATACCTAAAACTAACATATACAAAACTATCAGTAAGTAAGCATTATATTCAAGTTGTTCAGCTAGCGTTGATTCAACCAGAGCTGGGTATTTGGCATTCGATACTGGAAGTTCTGTCTGAGCCAATATGCAGGGAAGATGCTTCTCAATTTGGTCAAGGTAGATGTCTTGTTTATGGAGTGGGAACTGCACCTTCTGAAACTCTTGCTTGTAATTTGGCAGTCCCTGAACGGTAAGTGCCATGCCCATTGAGATCTGTTCCATTGCCTTTCCCAATAGGATTTTTATCAAAATGTACAAATAGAGGATCTATTTGAATAGGCTCTAATCCTCCTTCCTTCTCCTGTTGTGTCATATTTGTACATCCTTCAATCCTATCCCAAGTTATTCTTAAGTGGGGGTGTTAGGATATTTCGACACATAGGAAATAGTTAAGTATAACTTAGTCTAGTGTAGATTTAGGTAAAGTGCGTTTCTTCACTATGTAGTTTTGTAACTTATTATCCGATGGTCACAATATATTCTAGACATGAAGTGATTTGATTGTTCATTCCCTCCTCGGTATGACTGGCACTTGATATGTGGCTTAACACTTGATTAGTCCATGATCTCTATTTCAAGAGCAGGAAGGTCATTTGTAAGGTGACCGTTCATGAGAGAAGCTTATGTAAATTTTCTTTGTTTTACATTAATAAATTGTCTGAAGTGGCCGCATTGGCTCAGGCCGTGGACAGTTTCCATATTTTAGGGTTCTAACCATGTCAAGAATACTAGTGTATTGATCTGTGATCTATTTGGGAGTGGTGTCCTTTCGTGTTTTGTTTAAGAAACTTACCCTATAAATACCTACATGGTATCATAGCTATTTGAGGGCCATATCCGTTGGTGATCCAAATCCAAAGTTGGTACAACTACATCTGACTCTCATTTCCTAGATCTACTATTTCTGACAACTTTCAGGCCGAGAGGATTGCTCTATTGTGTTAGGATCATTTTCTTTAGTGAGGAATCCATTTTGTTTCACGTGAAAATGTTTCTCGTAGCCCTAGCTACGTCATTTTTAAGATCTAGAGGTATATAGTCTTTATTTGTAGTTTTAGTTAGTTATCTCCCTATTTATTTTGGTTTATTTATCTCTCTGTTTTTTTATTACCAGATCTATACCTTTCATTTTTGCATATACTCTTTGCCCTGCAACTCTGTGCGACCTGGGAAAATTAGAAATAGAGAGGAATGATTTTTCTCATGCATATGCTCTTTTCCGCCGCGCCTTAGTGTGATCTCGGAAAATCAGAAACATTGAGGAAAATATTTAGTTCCTGGCAAAATCTAACTTCAAGTTGTAAGTTTTGGTTTTTCTTGCATGTCTATTTTGGATTGTGTGGTTTTTCTGTTTTGTAGGAAATAAGGCCTTTCTCAAGTAATCACGCACTCCAAAGCTTCAGTGACTAGAAAAAACAAAAAAAAAACAAAAAACCACTTCCTCTTTTCCAAAAGTTACAACCTTTTAAACTAGATCACTTGGTCCAAAGTTACTTTATGAGAATAGAGATATTGGGTTCAAGTATTTCTTTTTGTTGAGTTAATTTTTCAAAAAGAACATGTAGCTAATGTTTTAAAGTGACTTTATTTAAAAGTGTTATCACCCATTATAAAAAGTGAGTCACTTATAATTCTGAAGTCTCTTTATCTTTTATTTAAGTTACAATTTAGTGGGTAGCTCATAAAGTACCATTGTAAAAGTGACTTTCATTTATTTATAAAAGTGGGTCACATAATTTTTTTTTATAGTGAGATAATTAGATTCAGTTTGGAAAGGGTGGGGGGTTTAAATATAACATTAGCATTCACTTCCACACATTCATGCACTTTGTTGGCATCTTCAACAATGTTTCTTTAAAAAACCATAAATTCTTCATCCGGAAGCCGTTTTCAGAGCCATTTTTTTTTAATCAGCCTAAGTTTTTGAGATCTTTCCATTGGAACACTTAGTTTCAGCATATATAGCCTCAGTTTATGTTAAAATGGAAATTCCATGCCAATTTATTCTTGACAACACCAACTGCTTCCAATGGTTATCCTACATTGTGGATTTACTTAGATGTAAAGCTATTGATAGAATAGCCAGGCCAAGAATTTAAACCTAAAGATGAAGATCATACAACCAAATGGGAAAATAGGTTAAGATCAAGCACGTGGGTTGATAGAGATGTCTATTTCTCCATATCTTAGATTCCAAATTGCAGAACTTGATACCCTGATGAAGAAATGAAATAGCTCAATAAATATTTTGGAATTAGAAATGCAATTAGAGCCAATCAACTAGAAAATGAGTTGCTTATGTTGGACCCCAATAATTTTTCTTCCATTGAAGATTTCTTTTCCAAGTTCAAGACCCTCAGACTTCTCTTGGAGGGTGTTAAGGTTAAGAAAGAAGATGGTAGCCTTATCTATTCCATTCTTAGGACTAGCCTACTTTGTGTTTGTGTCCACCTTCCATTCTACTAGAGAAGTCTTTATTTCTCAAGGACAAGCCTACAAGTCCTCCTCTTTTGTGATTCTTTAATAATTTAACAAGAAAAAATCTTACAACTTGGTCTTCTTAATCTTGGAAACTCTTCTAAGAAATCCTTAGCTACCCAGTAGCAACCAAGGTCAAATAATCCTAAGAAGAAACATCCTAAAAGGAATGATTCTAAGCCAACCAAGGGTCCTACGCACTTTCAGTCTCAAAATGAAAAACCAATTCAACAAAATGATAAGGCAAATGAAAACAAAGGGAAGAAGACTGACAGACATTGCAACTTTTGTAATTAAGATGAACACTTAGAATCCAAATGCTTTAAGAAGATGGAAGCCTCAAAAGTAGTAATGAAGAAGCATAACATCCATTTTGAGCACTCTTCAACTTCAACTTCATATTTAGGAAAAAAAAATTTGCATGTGGTTGTCAAGCATCTCGGTCTGGTTATGCACTAAATGTATCTTCTTCTTCTCATTCTCATGAGTAGCTCAATGATTATGGAACTTCTTATCACATGGCCAAAAACAAATCCATGTTTTTCTTCTTTAAATGATTGTAACACCAAGAATATATATGTTAATGATGATAGATCCCTTAGTGTTGTAAGGATTGTAACTATTCATCTAGACAATCGTCAATTTAATGATGCATTATGTGTTCCAACCTTATCATGCAACCCTCTATCTATATATCAGATAACTCATTGAGGTGAAGGTAAAATCATTGAATTTTCACCTAATGATGTTGTAAGTAAGGACCTGAGAGATCGTAGACAGATTATAGCTACTGACATTGTTGATGATTCTACAAGGTTGTATAAGTTTAACAACTTTGAGTCATCAATTATTCTCTCAGTATTTGTTGCTCATAATGATGAAGTGAGAAAACTTTGGCATGAGAGATTTAGTCACTTAAAATATCGCTCCCTTTGAAATATATGTAAAGAAAATACGGGGACAGGTCTTCCTATGGTATCTTGCAGAGATGGTGTTTGTTTTGGATGTGTACTCAGAAAATGTCATAGGGATAGTTTTGAAAAATGTGCCTATTGACACACCTCAACCCCTTCACAGCTTGTGCATAGTGATTTAAGTGGTCCACTTCTAGTTGTTTCATTCTCTAGCTACAAGTATTTATTAACTTTCATTAATGATTTCTCTAGACACACTTGGGTATACTTCTTAAAACTCAAAAGTGAAGTATTTAACATGTTCTTGGCCTTTAAGGCATTTGTTGAGAAATAATATGGACATCAAATTATGAAGTTAAGATCTGATAATGGTGGAGAATATGTTAACAACAAATTCATCAAATTTTGAATTGAGCATGGAATTCAAATACAACATATTGTTCCATATACTCCACAACAAAATGGTGTAGTTGAAAGGAAGAACCACACCTTAAAGGAAATGTCTAATTTTATGCTTCAATATAAAGGACTTAGTTTTAATTTTTCAGTAGAAGTAATTAATTGTGAAAATTACATAGTAAAACACACTCCCACTAAGGGTTTAAAGAATATTACTCCAAGAGAATCATGGAGCTCAATTAAACTAGATGTAAGTTACTTTCATGTTTTCAGAAGTGAAGCATGGGCCCACATTCCTTATGAGAAACATAAAGCCTTAGAACCTAAGAGTGAAAAATGTATTTTTGTTGGATATTCTAAAGATTTCAAAGGATATATACTTCTTTCACCTAAATCTAAAATTTTATTATTAGAAGAGATGTAAAGTTTGTCTAAAATATATCGACCTACGAGCCTAGTTTGACAGATGTGCCACCTCTTTCTCTCCCTTCTACTTCTGGAAATATTTCTTCTTTAGATGATGACAACGAGGACGACAATCCTCCCCCACCTTCTCGAGATCCTCCTTCAACTCCTTAACTTCCAAAATGGGTATGTGATACTCAGGATGCAACAGATTCTCTTGCAGGTGATCCTATAGATCAACGACGTATACGTTCTTAGTTCGATAGAGCCTCTTCTTTACTGGCTCAAACTTTAGCGAATTATGATCCTAAAACCTTTGCAGAAGCTTCAGCCCATCCAGATTGGGATGCAACTATGAATGAGGAATATAGTTCATTATTGGCAAATGATACATGGGATCTTGTTCCTTTTCCAAAGGGAAGAAAACTTATTAGGTGTAAATGGGTTTACAGAGCCAAGTTTGGACGAGATGGAAAATTTGATAAACATAAAGCTTGTCTTGTTGCTAAGGGATTTTCACAAATTGAAGGCATTAACTCTATTGAAACATTCTCCCCTGTTTCCAAAATGAACTCTATCTGCCTTGCTCTTTCCCTTGCTGCCTCTTTCTAATGGGAAGTCCATCAGATGGATGTTAAATCTGCCTTCTTGCATGGGGACTTCCATGATGAAATATATATGGAACAACCTCCTAGCTTTATATAAATAGACTCCAACCTTGTATGTTGGCTTAAGAAATCCATTTATGGTCTCAAGCAAGCCCCTCGGGCTCGGTATGCCAAAATGGATAGTTTCTTTTAGATACTGGCTTTTCCAGGTGTCATTCTGACAATGTTGTCTAAACCAAGAAAGTGGGTAAGTCTCTTATCATTCTTGTTATTTATGTTGATGATATTATCCTTACTAGTAGTGATCCCAACCTTATAAGTCATGTGAAGTCCAGCCTTAAAAGGAAGTTTGAAATGACAGACTTAGGACACTTGCATTATTTTCTTGGTCTTCAAGTCTTGCAATCCAAGGAAGGTATTTGCCTTTCCCAGTCCAAGTATGCCTGTGATCTTCTATGCCAGTTTCACATGGAAGAATATAATCCAACCCCTTCTCCCTTTTAGTCTGAAGCCAAACTTTCAGTCACTTGTACTTCCCTTGAAGTTGATGCTACCATATACTGTGAGCTTGTAGGAAAACTTTTGTATCTTACCCATACCTGTCATGACCTTTCCTTTATTGTTGGCCTTATTGCTCGGTTTATGCAAAACCCACATGAAAGGCATTGGAAAGTAGTGAAAAGAATACTTCGTTATGTTCAAGGTACAGTTTAGTTTGGGATTCATTGCAGTGAAGAACATCTCCTCTATTGGCTGGTTTCACTGATTTCGATTGGGATGGTGACCCTGGTGATCAGAAGTCTACTGTAGGTTACATCTTCACTGTTGGTTTTGGATCTATTACATGGGATGGCAAGAAACAAAGTTTCATTTCTCTTTCTTCAGCAGAGGCAGAGTATCATGGCACCATAGAAGCTAGTAAGGAAGCCCTCTGGCTTTGTCAGATCCTCTCAGATTTTGGCTTTCAGCAGCAGCATCCGACTACACTTTACTGTGATAGTCAAAGTTCCATTCAATTATGGAAATATCCAGTCCAACATCAGCACATAAAATACATTGAACTACACATGCACTTCATTGGAAAGCTCATTCATGATCATGTTCTTGAAGTGCAATATTATTCCACAGATGATCAAGTTGCAGAGATCTTTACAAATACTCTCACAGAGGCGAAGTTTAATAAACTTCAATTTATGGTTGGAGTTCAGGAAGTTGTGACTAATGAGGGATAGGCTATAATGCCTCCTTCCTTCTCCTATTGTGTCATATTTTTACATCTTTCAATCCTATCCCAAATATTTCTTAAGGGGGGATGCTAGGATATTCCGACACATAGGAAATAGTTAAGTATAACTTGGTCTAGTGTAGTGTTAGGTAAAGTGTATTTCTTTACTATGCAATTTTGTAACATACAATTCGATGGTCACGATATGTCTTAGACATGAAGGGATCAGACGATTCATTCTCTCCTCAGTATTACTAATACTTGATCCGTGGCTTAGCACTCGATTGGTCCATGATCTCCATTTAAAGATCATGGAGGGTGTTGAGCTAATTTATGTAACTAAATTAACACAAGTATTTATTATCAATCCGGGTTTGTGAAACTTGGAGGCAAATCCACTATTTTTGAAGATCAAGTATAACCAAACTTTGAAAGATAAATGATTAAAAACTAAGAGAAAATATATCCTAAAACTCTTGATTCAATCAGCTTAAAAGAGGAAACATTGAAAGAGTTCTTGACTCAAGAAATCTACTTTCACCTCAGTTATTACTTAATGAATTTAGAGATTATAATCAAAGACTCAAGATGCATAAATCATACATGAAAAAGGTTTTTAACTTAAGAGACACTTAAAGTTTACGATAATAACTCATTCATCTCAAGATATAAATCTAAATGAAAACAAACTATTTGCATGTAAACAAAAGAGACTAACTCTAATTCACCATTTCATAGAGAGAGTGCCCAACTTGAAAACTTGTTTTCCAACTCAATTAGATGATGAATAAACCATTAACAAATGAAATTAATCACTATTCATAACCATGATGCAATCTGAAATAAGACTTTGAAAAACTAAAGCTACCATCAACCAGATTTGTAATGAAATAAAACTAGTCTAACTTGGAAGTGTACTTAGCTTGGTGTGGGGGCCCTCCACCCTTGCCTTGCACACTTATGAAGATGATATCAGAATCTTTATATCAGTCAAACATCCATGTATTGATCAGAAAAATAAGAGTAACACAAGTCTCCAACTTAAGTCTTCAAACCAAAAATATTACAGCATAAAAGTATCATATGTCAAGTGTGTTGAGCCATCAAAGTGTGGCTCTTAAATAAGGAGTTCATGAAACCAACTGATCTAAAATCACTCTAACAAACATATCTAATCTAATCCACCTATCCAATTCGAATCCAACTCCCTCATCCCAAGAAATATGACTAATATCAGGGGATCCCAAAACAGCCCTATTTAGATGGGATTTCTGGATGACTAGTCATGATTGACTAGCTCCAAAAAGGCATAATAAAACACGTTCTGCTGAAACCAAGCATAGGTGGCTTGGTCCTAGTTCCCAAGCTTTCTATTCATTCATCCCATTCGTGCTGAAGTGGCCTGCATCCATATCAACCATGAAGTGATTACGGGAATTTCTTAAAATTGCCAAAATTGCACTTAAACTCAAACTTTTATAAAAACTTTAGAAATTGATAAATTAAAGTTAAATACCTGATTAGACACCAAATATTCATTAAAATGAAATGGATGAAGTGAAAATGAAGGATAAATGGATAGCTAGGTAAGTTTCTCAAAGCAAAATAAGATCAAAACTGAGGCCCAACATCTCTCCCATGCTTATGATCAAGCATGTCCCCATGCTTGCTTGCTTCTCTTGGACCTTCTGCCCTCTGAAGTAGATGATGTACCTGTTGTTGGTTCCCTGTTCAAACAATCAAAATCTAATTCCTGCCTTGCTTTTAACATTGCTTCCTTAACCTTTTGTTTTTCATATTTAGCTTGCCACATGTTTTTGTCTTTCAACCACGTGAATGCCTGTTTGGAAAGCAATTCATTTCTCCCTTTCAACCTGCTTATTTCTTCCTGTAATTTGTCATTTGTTTTTATTAGCTTTGCATTGTCCTTTTTCTGTGCCTTATTCTCTGATTTTAATTGCTTTTCCACAATTTTGCTTACTTCAATCTAATCAGTTAAGTCTCGGATTGTGGCCAAGTTAATTTCCTTTTCAAAATCCTGAGTGGTTTTCATTAATGATTCTCCTGCATCATTATCATATATGGAATCCCTTTCAAGGGGATCTTTTGCTATATCCTGCTCTTCTGGTTTTCTAGGGGAATATGCTTCTACTTCTTTTTCAAAATCAATAGAATTCCTATTCCTAGAAACAGACATAACAAATGTTTCGGTCTCATGTAAGGCCATGTTTTTGGCTCTTGTTCTTGGATATAGGGGAGAATTCATCATGCTTTTGGTTTCCTGCTGTACTTTGTCCTGTATATCAATAAGCTGTTCAGTAAAATGATTTTTATGCATGAATTCTTTCCATTCTAACCCCTTTGATTTCACCTGATGTTCCACTAAGATTTTGATTAGCCCCTGATGATATATCTGTGTTGCCCTTGGCTTATGCTCCTGTTTCACTGTGTCAATCATTTTCACAAGACTTTTGTATAGGAAATATGGCAAGTTTATTCTATCATCCCCTCTGATATGCTGCAGTAATCTAACATGATATAGATGAGCAATGCTATACTGACGATCACAAGTCAAAATTTTTTGAATAACCAGGACCAGTTCCCCCCATGGTTCGTTGAACCACTCCCTGGGTATCCCTTTAGCTCTATCAATGCCCTTTCGGTTCTTTTCGAGGAAGAAAGTCCAGGCTTTCTCCTTGAAATGTAAACCTTTATGATACTTTTCTCCTATCATAGGCAACTCTAAGGCATGGGATAAGAACTCTTGAGTTATGGGGACACTGATTTCTCCTACTTGAGTTCGGTCTTGGCTGAAATTATTGATGAAATCTTTAGTTATTTGCTCAGAATGTCCATTAAACTTCTGTAGAAATCCTATCATTCCTGACTGATACAATTTTTCTACAGTTTCCTTTCCCCAATTTTCTATGTGAAATCTTGGTTCTACCCAGTTTGTCATGATTTATGTGAACCAGTCAACATAATCCTCGGCTGTTACTAACTTCATTTAACAAAAATTATGACTATTGTTTTTAAATGAAATTGTAGAAGCAACGAGGCTTACCTTCCCCCTTCTAACTCAGCTTTAATCTACTTGACTCTGTCTTCTTTATCCTCTGTTTCAATTCCCTGTTTAAGGCAACCAATACCTGAATATCTTGTATTAATACACTATCCTCTGTTTGCTTTTGTGAAAAGTAAATATTCAGGCAGCAATAACCATGTTTACTGGGCTAAAAATAACATGAGTTACTGTGTATTTAAACAAAAACTTGAAAAATTTTGGCTCTCGACCTCATAACAGATCCTCAAAACATTCTCTGCCTATTCTCAAAGGAGGAAAAAAAATGACTGTGTAATGCACAAATTGCTCTAGCCTTTCAACAAATGACTGTATAAACTAGCAAATTGCTCTCGGCCTCAATCCTTTTCATCATTTTTCACAAATATACCACTATGTTATAAATACTGCAGACAACGTTATAAGCCTAAAGGACTAATCACATGCGTTCGGCCTCATATTCCTTACTGCTCATAACAAATGGCAAACAAATTTAAAAAAAAAACCGCAGTCTATGAAACCCTCGGGCTCAAGGCACAAACAATGCAAAGTCGACGTTCAACTAGGATTTGCAGTCAATACAACATGTTTGCAGACAATCCCATGCATTTCAATGGCATAAATATAGAAATATATAGGCGCACAGTGAAACATGAATGCGTTTGACTCGTTTTGACATGCACCCTACAACATTCCTCTGTTCTATTTGACAATCTTCACGGCATATACCAATGCGCATTATGTTTACAACTCATATATATAAAACAACACTTCCAAAATCTAATTTAATGCTTTTCCCAACGCATATGAGAACACTCTGTTCTGAGCAACCACGTATTCACAAACACTTCATGACTTAGGCGTTCTCTGTTTGGCAGCCGATGACAATTGCGCACAATGAAAACGTATTTACATGCATATCAAGACTTGGATCTCGGCAAACAAATAAATGCAACCATAGTTCAACAAAGAGTGCTCATAAATATAACAACTCTTACGCTCAGCATTCAAACTACCTCTCCGCGTTGGATGCATTAGATTCCTCATTTTCGTCTATCGTGTTATGCATGCACATGTGACTTTTAAATGCTGGGCGATTACCATTGTTTTCACACCACAATCTATGCATTAATATCTATTCAATCTTTTCTTACGTGCTGTAGACTGAGAGTTATCCCAGATTTAGAGTTACCTGGCTGTCACTGGCCGCGTGGGATGCAAACAAACATTCAAATCCCTCCTTTCTCGGTCAGTCGCACTGGTGTCAAACAACGAAACCTTGTGAGTAATGGCGGACTCATTCCTATCTACAGTCGCCGAGCGAAAAGAACTCAACTTCTTACCTTGTTTGTTTGCTAAACTCGGCTTCTTCGACTCAGATTTTCCCTTTAAAATACCTCTCAACACACTCCTTTTGCCTTTTGCTTTGTTTTGGCATCAAACCTGACTCTCTGAGCTCTGGCAATGAGGAATGGTGGTTTGAACAGCGCAGGGAAGGTTTCTTATGACCGTTTCCTCACTGTACCCTGCGTTTCATTAGTTGGTAGACATGGTTACATGGCCGTCCTCATTGACTCAGTCGCCCGACTGAGTCATGAGGATGGTCGTATTTGTTTTTTTCTACTCATATCTTCCGCCGTTTTACCAGCCAATAGCCCTCCGCTGCCATAACACCGTGTCAAAATCCTGACCTGTGTGTTGTATGGGGTTTACCGTTTTGACTCATTGCAATTGCGTTGTGATTATACCCATCGTATAACCATTCTCCGCTTACAGTGTAATGATCGTTGGTTGCAATGATTTTTGTTTGAATATCATTCTCCCACTAATGCTTACGGCCTCCACCATATATCATTTCTTTGCAACCCATATTCTTTCTTATAACTCTCGGCCCTTTGCAACTATATGATATTCCTTTTGATATGCGCATACTATATTCTTTTTTTTTGCAACATTATTAGGTTATGCACATTTGAAATAACTTTAGCGCCTTATAACCTATGATGTATATGTTCAAATGCTTTAATAACTTTAGCGCATACTTTTATAACATAGCTTTTATAATTTTAAAATGACCATTGGGGTCATGTTTAAAATTATAATCATTCTAATGCTCTGAGTTCATGTGCAGGTAAAAAGAGTGGTCCCAGTTTGATCTTTTTGCGTTTAAGGAAAATACCTAGGGAAATTTTATGTGAATGAAATGGAATATGAATAGGGAATGTAGGGTATATATATGGGGAATGAATATCAATGAATATTTGCAGATACTAACTTCAATTAAATTAAAACTAGAAGTTTCTAAAAAAAAATTTGAAATTTAAGCACAAAATGGCTTATGAATATACTCCCTTGCTGTTGTTTGTACAGGTGGAATGTTGGATGCTTGTTTGTACAGGTGGAGTGGAATCCAAAATGTTTTGGATAGATGAAAAGTAGACTTTTATTACTACTTCTTGTTCACTATACTCCCTTTCTTGAATTGTTCAGGTCCCTTTGAATAATGTTTTGCTTTCAGGTCCCTCTGCAATGCTTCTGGAATGATTTGATCTGCTGCAACTAGTTTGCTTCAGGTCCCTCTGCAATACTATTTCATCTCAGGTCCCTCTGCAATGCTTCTGGTATATTGTGTCGGCTCTGATCTGGTTCTGCTGCAACAATTTTGCTTCAGGTCCCTTCTGTAATAATGTTTCAGCTCAGGTCCCTTCTTGTTCTGCTGCAACAAATTTGCTTCAGGTTCAAAGTGGACAACACAATCCTTTAGCTGTGACAGCTAAAAGCTTGCTATAAAACTCTCCCTTGTTGAATGTTTGACTTGTCCTCAAGTTAATTGTGGAGAGGTCCTACATTGAAATTGTGTGAGAGTAGTAAAACAAGAATATAGAATTCATAGAGTCCAGGTTTCCCTAGTTTTCCCCTATGAATTCGTGTTTGCTGAGTGCCAGTTGCCTGGTTTTCACTAGCAAACAATTTATTTTTTATATTTTGTTTTTTCATATATTTTTTCTTTTTTTTTTTTTTTTTTTTTTTTATTTTTTTTTTTTTTTTTTACTATATATATATATTTTATGCTTTTTCTGAACTAGAAGATGGCAGAGCCATTGTTTCCAGTCCGGATTCTTGTATCAGTTGTTTCATGAATGTCTCTTTACTAATAGGATGATGATAAACTTTCAGCCTATGACCATTTACAACAAATGAGGTGGGATCCTGGTCGATGGTCTTTATCTTCACTGCTCCATTATCAAAGATCTCCTCGATTTCATATGGCCCTAGCGAGTGTGTTGTAAACTTTGCTTTGAAATCCCTGAATTTGGAGTCAAATAATAAGGCCCAGTCTCCCTTCTGAAATGTCTTGGTTTTGATGTATCGATCATGCCATTTCATTCTCTGTTGTTGTACTAGTGCTGTCTGTTCAATTGCTTGTTGACGATGTTCATCCAATTGGTTAAGTTCCATGATTCTCTGTTGTTGTGCGTCAGTCAGGTCCATGCCCAATTGTGTTGCGAGTCTGTAGGTTTGTATCTAAAATTCAATAGGCAATAGGGCTTCTTTCACATAGACTAACTGGTATGGACTAAAACCAGTTGTATTCTTCCATGTGATCCTGTAGGCCCATAATGCATCCTTTAGCTTTTCAGACCAATCCTTCCTATTCAGCTGCAGCGTCTTAGTCATAATATTTTCTAAGACCTTGTTTGTGGATTCTACCTGACCATTTGCTTGAGGGTGATGTGGAGTAGACTTTCTGTGCTTTATCTTATATTTCTCTGTCAGATCCCGCACTAACTTTAAGGTAAACTGCGTTCCTTGATCTGTCACTATTTGTCTTGGTACTCCATATCTCATAAAAATTTCTTCAAAGAGGAAGGTAACCACTGTGTCCTCTGTCGCTCTGCTCACTGATTTGGCTTCTACCCATTTTGTTACATAATCCGTGCATACGAGAATGTATCTTTTTCCATTTTACGGTGGATTAATGGGTCCAACAAAGTCAAGCGCCCACTGTTCAAATGGCTCAATGAGGACTTGAGGCTTGAGCGACATTTCATCTGACAGGATGGATCTCCCTATTCTTTGGCAACTGTCACACTCCTTGACATATGCCTTAGAATCCTTGAAGACAGATGGCCAGTAATAGCCCAGTTGTAGCACTTTATATGCTATTCGTTTGTCTGCAAAATGACCACCACATGGTTCGTCATGACATGCCCTGAGTATATCTAGTATTTCATCTTCACGCACACACTTTCTAATCATTAGATCTGAACCAGTATAAAACAAATCACCATTCACCCAGCTATATCTAGAACTTTCTCTAACAATTTTCTTTCTTTGCTTGCTTGTAAATTGAGTTGGAAATTTTCCAGATGACAAGTAATTTTCAATATCTGCAAACCAAGGGGTTTTTACTGTTATGGCAAACAGATGTTCATCCGGGAAGTTATCTATCACAGGATTTGGGTCTTCTGGTGATTGGATGCGGGACAGAAAGTCAGCCACCTAGTTTTCTTTGCCTGGCCTGTCTTGGATTGTAATGTTAAATTCTTGCAATAACAGGAGCCATCTTGTAATTCGTCCATTAGTGATGGGTTTGTTCATCAAGTATTTTATTGTTGAATGATCTGTGTGAATAAAAACTTGATATCCTGTTATGTAATGCCTGAATTTGTTTACTGCATGTATAACAGCTAACATTTCTTTTTCAGTGACTGTATAGTTTGTTTCTGTAGGTGTCAGATTTTTACTAATAAAGTATATTGCATAGTTGAGCAAATTTTCTTTCTGTCCTAAAGAGGCACCTATTGCTGTATCGGATGCGTCAGTGGAAATATGAAATGGCAAAGACCAATTTGGCCCACGAAGTATAGGCACCACTGACAGTTTGTCTTTTAAAATTTGAAAAGCATTTTGACAGCTAGTTGTCCATTGGAATTCAACATCTCGTGCTAACAGTTTAAACAGAGGTTGAGCTATTTTGCTAAAGTTTTCAATAAATCGTCTGTAATAGCCTGCATATCCCAAGAAACTTCTTACCTCCTTTTGTGTTGTAGGTGGCATCAAGTTAACCAGGACTTGGATTTTGGCTGGATCCACCTTTATTCCTGAAGCAGAAATATGGTGGCCCAGAACTATTCCCTCTGTTAACATCATATAGAATTTTTCGTTACTTAATGACAGATTTGTTTCGATACATCTTTTTAAGACTTTTTCAAGGTTGTTGAGGCAATCATCGTAGCTATTTCCGTAAACTGTGAAGTCATCCATATACACTTCTACACATTCATGGACTAGATCAGCAAATATCGCAAGCACTGCTCTTTGAAAAGTTGCAGGTGCATTGCATAACCCAAATGGAAAAACTTTATATGCATAGGTTCCCCATGGGCAGTTAAACGTAGTCTTGTCTTGGTCTTCTGTTGCTATTCTAATCTAATTGTACCCGCTAAACCCGTCCAAGAAAGAAAAGTATTTCTTTCCAGCCAGAGAGTCTAGCACTTGGTCAATGAATGGTAGAGGAAAATGATGTTTTAATGTAGCTTTGTTTAGTTCCCGATAGTCTACACATACCCTCCACTTTCCATTTTTCTTTGGAACAATAACTAATGGAGGAACCCATTGACTATCTGAAATAGGATAGATGAATCCAACATTTAACAGCTTTTGCAGTGCTTCTTTCACTATTTCTTTCATTGTAGGATTCATTCGTCTTTGCGGTTGTCTAACAGGTTTAAGTTTAGCATCAGTATAGATGTGGTGGATACATGTGCTAGGATGGATTCCTTGCATATCAGTATAATCCCAGGCAAATGCTTTTGATTATTTCTGTAGTAATGCAATTACCTCTTTTTCTTGTTTTGATTGCAGCTGGTTTCCAATATTTAGATGTTTACCAGGATATACCTCTATTGTTTTGATTATAGGATTGGAAATTGTGTTTACAGGAAAGATGTTTACAAAAGAAGTTTGCAAGGTTGAAATAGTACAAGTTTCCTGGAAACACTGATTCAAAAGGTTATCTGCAGCTTCATACTGTTCTTTTCTAAGCTACTCTGAAATATTCGGTTCTGAAATGAAAAGATCCATTAAGTCTTCATTCCCTTCCTCTTCCCTAAAATCAAAGAATTGATTAATACTTAAAACTGCTTTTGTTTGTTTGTTTTCCTGGGTTTCAAGTATTGATTCTAAAGAAGTGGTTTGTGCAGGTGAATAGAGAGTGATGTGTTTCTTTTCATCTCCATGCGAGATAATCATACTTCCTGATCTACATCCTATGAAGGCATCAGCGGTAGCTAACCATGGTCTGCCTAAAATTAGAGGATGTCCTCCCAGATTTGTTTTGGTTGCAGAACAAGGAAGTCAACAGGATATTCCCATGAATCCAAAGAGACTATGATGTCTTCTAATATTCCTTCCGGAACAACTTTTGATCTGTCTGCTAGTTCTAATACTGTTGAAGTTGTTCTAATGTCGTTTAATTGCAAAGCTTTCATTGTCTCTAACATCATTACATTGATAGCTGCTCCCAAGTCTATTAATGTGTTTGGTACTGAGAGATTATTGATTGATATGGTAACCATGGGGATACCAGGATCAAGATATTTTTCTACAGTAGTTTGTGTAGACATAAGGCTTGCTAGCTTACCAATGACTTGGATTGTAGAGGGATCCTTTCTCTTTCTCCCTGATTTATTAAGACATAATTCCTTTATTGTTTTAGCATATATTGGTATTTCTTTAATTGCTTTCAACAAAGGAATTTTCACATAAGCATTCTTTAATTCATCTAAAATATCAAATTCAAGAAGGGTTATTTCTTTTGATTGTTCCACTAACCTTTCAGGGTAAG
>APFE031746258.1:0-14222 GCA_000404065.3 Pinus taeda | reverse complement strand
AGAAATTGTGTGGCTCAGGAAAATTCTTGAAGATTTGTAGGTAAAACAAGTACAATCAACTCCATTCATGATTGACAACACCTCTGCAATAAAGTTGGCCAAGAACCCAAAGTTCCATGATCGTACAAAACACATCAATAACAAATATCATCTGATCCGACATCATGTTGAGGCCAAAACAATCCATCTCCGTCATTGTTCCACAAATGAGCAAATTGCAGAAATCTTCACCAAAGCACTTGGAAGAGAAAATCTTGAAAGATTCAGAATGATGCTTGGACTCACCAACATCCCTTAAGATTAAGGGGGGGAATGTTGACACCTAATCCTCAGTAATTGGGAGAATTTGAATGTGAACAGTCATGAAGAAGATGAACCGAGCGGTCACATTCATGTATATAACAAATAGCTACCTAATGGAATAAACGAATCAGTTTTTCTAGAGTTACTCCTGGCCTGACACCTTCATTTTCACCCCTTCACTTGGTTTCACACATTTTCTTAGCAATTTACCCTCCAAACTCATTCCCTACCTAAGAACCCATTTTCCCTAGTATGAAACCCATTCCCCTTTGAAAATATTAATTTTCCTTGTGATTTCCCTAAAAAACCAACATAAAACCCTTTATCCTAAAGTTTTATGTTCCCCTCGCTTTACTAATTTAACTGCTTAATTCACCATTTTCCCAACTAAACTTTTTAACTGACCCCCTTGGTGTGGTTAAATAAACCCCAGTCCCACTCCATTAACCCATCGCAATATGTTTAATCCGCACTTTATTCATTAATATAATTACAAATCATTTGTAATTATTCCCCCGACCTGCTAATCTCTGCGCCTGCTCCATCCATGCATCTCGACTGCGCGATAGCCATCTAATCACTTGCTCTCAGATGTAACGATCCACGGCCATATCACGCGCTCCCGATCTTCGATCTTTAAAGGCCCAAGAGCACGCAAAATTAGTGGTTTCGCTCGAGCCCCTTGTGGTTACATGTCATTCCCACATTAACTCGCGTGCCCTTGGAGAAAAACCACCCCACGGCCAAAAGAGGTGCGATGAGCCTCTCAAACTACTCCCCCATGTATGGTAAAACCATCCACTGTTCACTTTGCGCCAAATTTTAAAAGGTTAACCGTTTACCCGTTTAAATGCAAAAACCCTCACCTTTGCCCTTTTCCTCCGTTTAAGCAGTACAACCTGTATAACCCTCCTACACCACCCAAAGCCTCTGCAACTAATTTAACCACTGTTTACCTCCCGAAAAAGCTCCAAACTCCATCCATAGATCTTTCAACTCAAATGAAGCCATTGTACCCCTCCCTGTTAACCTGTGTTTTTCTTAACAATTGTTGTATTTTGCAGGTGATTAGCAAAAGACCAGGAGATTGTTTAAACAATTTTTATAACAGTTAAAATCCTGTCTGTTCCAGATTCTCGAGAAATGAATTCAAATGATTTTCCTGTACAAACATAAATCAGGTCTAAACCAAAGACAGAGCAGAAGGAAATCATTTACCTAGTAAATGTTAAAACAGACAATTTACACAGTTAAAAGACAAAACAGAGGAGGCAGATAAAACATACAATTAAAAGATAAACAAATAATCAATATCCATACTACCTAATACTGAGACATAAATAAACTAAACGATTTATTATTGAAGTAAGCAATAAAAACTTGAAATGTACAGTAAACGTAAAACGCACAATAAAGGTTATTAACAGGTCAACAAGGAAAAGAGTATCATATGAAAGTGTATGAGATGAAAGGTCTTAAGTGAATATGACATCCAACGTGAAGACCAAACAGCCAAGCAACTTAAATTGCGAAATATCAAAGACCAAATCCAAGAGAACCTAAATAACAAGGACAACAAGCAAGCAGTTCAATCGCTGTCTATATCTTCTTGAATGAAGATATTTCATTTTCCTTGAATAAATCTATTTTTGTAAAAACAGTTTAGGATATTTTCTTAGTTCTACTATTCTGTAAATAAGTCTCCTTACGAGTTATTATGGGTTCACTATTCACCACTGAACCAGGTTGATCATTCAAAGAGAGTTCACTCTTGAAGAAGCATTTGTAAACCTTTGATGTACTAGCTTTTCTGGACCCTTAATACAAAGCAAAGGATTCTGAATTCAGTTTTACATAGTTTGTGTTTCCTGTAAGTTTTTCCAGTGTTATACATTGTGTTTTTCTTCACATTCTTATGTCTTACAGAGATACCTAGGTAGGAATAATTGTGTCTCAATCTATTCCTATAAGATTCTGAAGTGCTAATCACTAAAGAGAATGGATTAATGAATTGTCTATTTAATTAGTTTCGTCTGAATCAATAAATCATCAGCATCTTGTTGTAAGCATAAGCATATTATCTTGAACCTTCTGAACATCGGCCAAAGATTTTCATACTTATGATTATTTAATTTTTTGTCTTAAAACTGTAATAATCATATTATTTTTGTTTTTGCTCACCACTATTCAAACTTTATCACTGTGTGAAGTTTTATAACAGCCCTCTACTTTGGGATTAATATTATTGAAAAGTTTAGGCATTACAGTGTTATATCTATTTCATTCATTGGTCTTCCAAATTAAAACAAAAACCCCAAAAAAATTATCTTAGATTCTCTTGCATTGATCGCTGACCACTATTATCTCAGAGGTACAACAAGGCCTAGTTTGTGTCACATCTCCATGTACCTTAACATAAACCATAGTAAAAAAAAAATTTGTTACATATTATCAAATTTCTTATACGATGATGGTAAAGGAACTTACCCTTTGAACATAATATCAATCATGCATATTATATCAATCAAATATTATTTACAAAGCGATTTATTTCTATGCAGTACAATGCATATATTTGGATACATTTAAAATTAAGTTTGAGTACTAAAGATTTACTATACACATGGTTTTATATGCTCATTATGGATTTAATGATATTAATTTTCTCTTCCACGAGATGTGGCGGGAGAAAAACTCATCCCCTTCATCGTGCACCCTCCAGCTATCCCTCCTACCTCTTTCTCCTTGCTACTTCGATGGTGATCTGACCATCGCTCCAATCCGACAAATGACGACTTATTAGAAAAATTCATTGGCATTTTATGGAGACCTTGTTCATTTTTATTGTTTTAGCCTTCGGCTCTCTCGTTTTCGGGTTTTGAGACCATGGTTTCATCCTTGAGTGGTTTAAGCTATGAAGACTTCGGTTTTGATTTTGTAGAGGTTTCAGAATAGGTGGAGTCTCCACCCAAATGTGACCCCTCCAAGTAATCACTTATTCTTTCTCGTGACTTTCTTAAGCTACTTGATTTGTGGTTGTATTGTTACTTCCTGATGGAATTTCTTGATGTTGGAGTGTGTAGGTTCTTCAGGTGAGGTCTCAGCATGTCAAAGGATTCCTAAGGTGGTTTCCACCAATTTTCTCAGACCTACACACTCAAATCTTCAATGGGTTCTCGGGTATGTTCAATGTTTTTTCTTGTAGCTTCTATTAGCCAGGTAGAGAGGCATACATGCTTGCCCTGATGGATTTCCTCAGAAGCGTTTCTAGATTCCTACCGAGTTAATCTTGTACTTTGATTGTATGTTTATTATCTGCACGAAGGGGCTCTACTCTTGAATACTAGCTACTGTAATTTTGTATCTACAATGTATGTGTATTTTTTATTTTAAGGGAGCCCTTGTCGGCCCTTTGAGTGAAGGTTCCAGACTCTGGGGTTTATCCAGCAACCCCTTGGGAATTCAACTAGAAGTCTATAGTATTATTCACACTGCTCAAATTAAGTGTCTTATTTCCTCTGGAATTTTCATCCAATGCTTGTTTAATTATTTCATTTACTCTGGAATCTTTTTCATAATAATAAATTCTTTCAAAGATGTCTTTTAGGGCTAGCACGACTCATTATATAATGCTAATGAATTATTAGTTTAAACTAGTTAATACTCATGTTTAATAGGAAACTCCTGTAGCTCTCGCACCTCTCCATTATTCTAGATATTGCAATATTCAGGCTCCTCTTTGTATATAGGTCTCTCATTGACTTATTCCTTTCTGGTTATGTCACTTTCCAGTCTTTCCAAATTTTTCTTACTTGAGTTTGAAAGCTTTTAATCTGCTATTTTTTCATTTAAATACTTTATGCGTAATTTAGATTATTGCTTGTAGACATGAAGGCTTAGAACCCAAAGCCTTCCCTAGCCTATGGACATATCAGGTCCTGCAGGTCTGGGTTGTCTTCCTGAATTCTTTATTGGCCCTTTTTGATTGAGAAACTCCTTAAGTTTTCTTTGATGCTATAGTGTATTACATCGCTATATGTTCTCAGTGGCTTAACATATATATATAGCTTTTAAAGTTGGTAGTAAAATAGGCCTTAGCCCAAGTTTTCCTCTATACTTAATATGTGGTTTTGGTTATATCAAGGAAAATATTAAATACTGTTCCTTTTTGTGAGAAAGATATACCAAGATTCTCTCCATAATTATGGTTTTTCTTAGTAAATTTCTTTCCTCTCTAAGTAAATTTGTTTTTCTAAGTTTGTACTGCATTATTAATTTATTCCTGAACTAGAAAAAATCTCCATTTGTAATTTATGAAAATAACTACTCTCCTATTTCAGGATAACACTGTACAACATTTTAAATTTCCAAGTTTTCCTGTAGTAACAATATTTTCCTAGAAATGAACATTTACTCTATTATTTTATAATTAATAAACTTTTTCCAAGTTGTTTTATTTACCTGAGATCAGTAAATAAAGGAAAAATCAAACTGTAGAAATCACCTTCGTATTTTAACAGATTCCAATCCTCCCAACCTTGAGACTTGCTTTCATGTCCAAGTCTGCCCCAGACCTTGCTTACAAGATCAATATCTTCTTGCAAGGCTTCTCACACAGTGCCACAACTATCTGGTCACCACCAGACTTAGCCTCTTTTCCGCTTGACCTCTCAACACGGATCCTCTCCCTTTTCTCCTTTGTTCCTCTCAGGTTTCTTGTTTACCCTCTCGAGTCATTTCCTTAGAGAATTCTTAATCAGGGAGGTAGTTAGGGTTAGGAAACTGCTTACCTTCACTTTCTTGACATGAAAAGTTACAAGATTTGTTAACACTCCAAAAATAGTTTTCTTTATAATTATCAAATTTAATAATTAATTCAAACACCAAAATTCAGTTTGTTTTTACTGCAGTAAAATAAAAATAATTACAATTTTCTAGGGACATCACATCCCCCCCCCAAAATCCGCGCTTAGCGCGTTTCATCCCTCAAATTCCACGCTCTAGCGCAATTTATCCTTCAAAATCCGCGCTCTAGCACGATTTATACCTCAAAATCCGCACTAATCCCTCTTCTGGCACGACTGTCAGCGCAAAATCCGTGCTAATCGGCCTTTCTGCTTAGAAAAGAAAAAAAAATTCGAGTCCGAGCCAGGTGTTCTGCAGTCCACCTGCTCAATCGAGCACAGAGCTCTCGTGTACACACAGCCACACAGGGACTTCAAGCCACACAGGCAATTCCGCCACACAGGAAAGCTAGCTTCTACAGGCACTCCATCCTCACAGGTGACAAAAGATCAGGCTCACTCAATCTGAGCTTTGATACCAAGATAAAATACGCACTGAATTGAAAAGAAAGAGATGTAGCTCTCAGGTGTGGCCTGCACCTGGAGACTACACTCACAAAACTTGAGAGATTTCTCTCGTTCACTCTATTAAATTCAATCAAAAGATTACATCATTAAATACAATACTAGGAAATAGGAAGTTGCACCCAAACCCCATAACTATAGGAACTAATCCTAAACTAGGGAGAAAGTTACTACAATGTAACCATTTTCTCCATTAATATCAAAAGAATATTAATTACTCTCAACTTTTGCTAAGGCCGAAATCGAACGGTGGGCATATACACCCACCCTTCATTTATGGCCCGATAGCATGGGTTTTATTGACGGCCGTTTTTTTCAGGGAAATTGAACTTTGTGCCCCTCCCTACGTGTTTGATGTGCACTTCCTCGTCATGCGAGAGTGAATAGAATTTTCTTCCTTTCTCTATAATCAAGGTATAGAAAATTCCCTGAAGTTGACAACATACTAAATGTCCACCCTACAGTTGGACAATCTCTCTCAGAACTTTAAAAAACACATGCGGTCAGACTTGGATGTGTACTTCTTCCGATGAAGTAGTAATCACCAACTTGAATTCAATTGTCACACGTCCTTCAACAAACCATCAATCTCCACACAATGTCTTTTTCAGGGAAATTGAATTTTGTGCCCCTCCCTACATGTTTGATGTGCACTTCCCTCGTCAAAAATCTGATTTGACCTACTCATCTCCATTAAGAGCTGAATCCCATTCAATGCCTTGCATGGTCTGATCGCTTTTATAAGAAAAGCAGAAACTAATCCACCGAGGCTTTACTGAACTGTGGATAAGAACCATGAGGACATTCGAGCCAAACTCTTTTAATATTGTCTTCCACAGTCTAATGTCTCTTTCTTGGTTATGAGATTGTAGAAGATTTTTGACATCCACATCGAAAAACAAGCGGACGTTGCTATTCAGGCTTAAATCAATCAGGTGTTGTGTCTGTGAGGAAACCAACGAAAAACTGCACATTCTACGAGCAGCCGTAACGACTGTATTGTTGTAAGAGTAAATGACTTTGCTTTGAAAGAAATCCCGGGCAGGTCTCGTTCTCTGAAAATATTGCACCTGCTGCAGTGGAGAGTATGAGCTCCACTCCTAGATGTCATTAGATTTTAGATCTATGTCAAAACTACGACAACAAAAGATTCATTCAGTCAAGTCATGTCATTGACAAAATTAATTACATAACATCAACCTAACACAAATGATCCATTCAGCTAATGCTACCATGCCATTGATAAAATTTCTCAGACCGAACCTGTTGATATTCTTTACAATCTGTCGAATCACCGAAACATATGACTCCTGGCTTTTACTCTTACAATGACACAGTAGTTAAGGCAGCTGTTATAATGTCCAACTTTTCCATGGTTTCTTCACAGACACAATATCTGATACCTTCAATGCTCTCTGACACGGAATTCGTAAGAAAGCATTCAACAGAGAATGGATCTGTTGTGCTGCTTTTTATGAAGAGCATGCACGAAGTAGTTGGAGAATTCGAAGTGCATAAAAAGATTTAGAAAGTTAGATTCATTTCAACAATCAAGAAGTTTCTAGAATTAATTAAAGAGCTTGAAACCGTAGAAAATAACTAAACTCACTCTTTCTTGTCTACTGACATGGGAAATTTCGCTCAACAATCAAGAAGTTTCTAGAATTAATTAAAAAGCTTGACACTTCAAAAAATAACTGAATTCACTCTTTCTTTTCCAGTGACATGGGAAATTTCGCGGAAAGTTTAATTCAATAGAGAGATTAAATGTCCATGTTGTCAAGGTTTCTAATAATTTAGTTTAGAAATTCTAGAATATATAACTGTGTAAATGTTTTGAAACGTTGAAATAACCAACTTACATTTCATTTCCAATTTTCCTTGAACTATGTTTTTTTTAGGATAATAACTTTCCTATGGTTCTTTTACTATAATAACTTTCCACACGGCAACATTAGGGAAGCCGAAGCTAAACAAATTTAGATATTTGCATTTTTTTATATTATAATATTTTTGTTGGTCACTATCTAACATTATTGAAAAGTAGTTAAATTTAATGTAGAAAGTTTGTTTCATCTTTGTGTATGCGTTTTACATTAGAGCTAGTTTTTTTTATTCTAGGAGATGGTTTTAATCTCCCTAAATTGAATGTAAACTTATATATTTCTGATTTTATGATTAAGAAAAGAGAGCGTTCTGCTTGGACAATCTCCAGGTGCAATTTGCTCACCTGTGAGCTGATAGTATTTCAGTGTGTAAGTTTCATTGTAGTTTGGTCTTTCCATTTTTTAACATGGTATCAGAACACAGAGAATTGGGTCTGTGGTGAGTGTGCCTTGGTGGCTAGATTGAGAGCCTTGTTGGTTGAGTTGAGCCTTGGTGGCTGAGAGTCCTTGCGGCTAAAAGCCTTGGTGGCTAGTTCAGTTGTGTTGGTTACAGAGCGTTGAAATTTTGAAGAAGTTTGATCAGCGCTAGTTTTACAGGTCAAAGTCGTGGTAATCAATTCTGGCTCTCTACTGTGAAATAGTGTTGATCAACTCTAGTTTTAGGGGTCAAACTGGCATTGATCTAGAAAATGTACAAAAATTTCCCTCAATGTGACCTATAATACGGTGAAAGGGCTGTTGTTTTTTGCTTGTTGGAAGCGGCCCGAAACCAAAAGTGGTTGAGTTGGTCCTCATGTCCGGCGTTTCTTTGAAGGCCATCTATTTGGAGCTTGATCCACAGATCGACTGTTGGAGGATCTAGAATTCGATTTGAAGATCGACCGTTGGAGGATTTGAAGTTCAATCTGCAGATCGATTGTTGGAGGATTTGGAGTTCAATCCGCAAATCCACTGTTGGAGGATCTAGAGTTCGATCCGTAGATTGACCATTGGAGGATTTGGTGTTGGATCCGTAGATCAGGTGTTGGATTATTGGATCTGTAGATTGTATCAATGGATCTGTTAATGGAGTCGCGGCTTTGTCACAATGAATAACCACATTACAGAGATGTACCTTAATGAGAGCAATAAGTTCGATGACTCAAATTACGCCAACTGGAATTTCAAGTTCCATACATTGCTCGAGGGTTACAGTTCATGGAAAATTGTAAAAGGAGACTAAGTAAAGCTGACTACCGTCAATGGTGCAACAGTCGCATTGGTTCATGATTAGGAGAAGACGAAAAATAAAGCGAAGGATTTGTTGAAGATGTCAGTAAAAGACAACGTAATCCCTCACATCCGAGAATGCAAAACCGCTAATGACATTTGGGTGACACTCAAGGATTTTTATGAAACAAAAATTACAAATCGCCTATTGTTTCTAAAGAATAAGATTCTCTCCATCAGAATGGAGGAGAATGAATCTGTTGTTGCATTCATCTCATGGATCAAAGAACTAAGAGACAAGTTGGGCAACATAGGGGACAAAGTGTCCAATACATATATCGTCACAATTAGCTTAAATTGTATGACAAAGAATTATTAAATGTTCATTATAGGGCTTACAGTGAGGGAGAAAGGTCCCACCTTTGAAGAGTTGACAGGGATTTTGATAAAGGAAGACGTGAGGCGTATGAATATGAAGCCTGAAAATATAGATCTGGCATTGGTGGTTAGGAAATAGTTCTTCAAAGGGAAACCAAGAGGAGAATAGAAAAGCGGTGGTCCATCTCAGAAAAATTCATTTCACGATATGTCATCTGCTAAAAATGATTCGGGAATTAAATGCTTTCACTGTGGAAGAACTGGTCATATTGCTAGAGATTGTAATAAAAATAATATCGATGAAACTAGACATAGACAGAAGAGGTGTATAGGGCATTTTGTTGGTGAAGATCAAAATCACGATCTTAAATTATGTTTGTCTGATGCTGCTCTTTCCGCTGTGATGGATGAGGTTGAAACTTGGTTTGTGGATTATGGAGCAACTACTCATATGATAGGTAATAAAAATTGGTATGAAAATTTTAAGCAGACCAGCAATGGTGCTAACATTTACCTTGGAGATGACATATCATATCAAATTAGAGGGTATGGAGATATTTTTGTGATATTTCCTAATGGTAATATTAGGGGTATCCAGAATGTGATGTATGTACTTGGTATTAAAAAGAATTTGATCTTTGTCTCCATGATTGCAGATCATAATTTAAAGGTAGAATTTTTTAAAACTTACTGTGTTATAAAGGATTTGCTAGATCATCAGAAGCCCGTCGAATCAAGAGTACAAGTTGGAGGCCTTTATAAGTTGAATGTTACAAGCATGCCACATCAAGCTTTAACTTCAACGACTATGATAGTAGAGAATATTTGGCATCAAAGGTTTGGCCACATCAACCTTCTTGACTTATTGCTGCTATAGAAACAAGGTATGGTTAATGGACTTCTTGTTTTAAAGAATGAACATATTGATTGTGAAGGTTTCTCACTTGGGAATATGCACAGGGATGAATTTCCCTCTACTTTAAATAGGAGAAAGAAAGATATACTTAAACTTGTGCATACTGATATATGTGGAATCATGCAAGCAAGGTCCTTAGGTGGAGCTTATTATTTTTTCTATTTGTTGATGACTGCACAAGATATTCTTGGGTATACTTTCTTAGAAGGAAAACTCACACTTTCGAATATTTTAAAGAATTCATAAATATGGTTGAAACATAGATAGGGAAAGTCATCAAAATTATTCGTTCAGATCAAGGTGAGGAACACAGGCTTGGAAACTTCATCAAATATTGCAGAGATCATGGGATAGCACAACAGTTTACAGTACCCCACACTCCACAAAAAAATTGGGTTGAAGATAAGAACAATGGAACTCTGGTGGAGTGTGCACGCAACATGATAAAAGGTAAGTACATATCCAATGGTTTATGGGCAGAAGCAATTAGCACTGCAGTTTACTTAAAGAACATAATTCTAACTAGGTGTCTTGATATCAATACTCCATTTGAGGCTTTGTATGATTTCAAACTTGTAGTCCATCACTTGAGAGTATTTGGCTTTAAATATTTTTGCACACATTCTTAGGGAAGATAGGAAGAAATTAGATGCTAAAACTATAAAGTGCATAGTTGTAGGGTATTGTTCTGATTTAGCATACAATATTTTTAATCCATTTACTCACAAGGTGTTTGCAAGTACATATGTTATCTTTAATGAAAAAGTTGATGAAGGGAATAAGGACAAAATTTATGAGTGGCACATGCCTTTGCTGATTGGTGACAATAATGATGAAGCCAAAGATAGTCATTTACAACAACAAAAACAACAACAAAAAGGGGAACCTAACAATGTGGATACATTTAGCAGTTGAAGTCCATTCAAAGGTAAGAAGAAAATCACACACAACAGATTTGAGGCAAGTTCATTACCAAGGAGATCAAGTAGGAAACCTCACTTACCTGCAAGGTACAAAGATTATGCTGTTATGACTAATATTTTAAATGTTGTTGAGCCCATGAATTATAATGAGGCAAATCAGTTTGATGAATGGAGGTCAGCTATAAAAGAAGAGTACGTTAGGTCCCTATAATAGCGTAACCCCTTATTTTTATTAGTGCAACCCCCTTATTATATTTTTGTGCCCATGTATTCCCCATATTGTTATTATTGTGCCCCATATAAGCCCACTATTGTTATTATTGTTCCCTTACATTATTATTGTTATGTCAGCTTTGATTTATTATGACCCCTTAGACTCCTATATATAGAAAGGAGGTCTTGTCATTTGTATCATCCAAGAAATTTTCATTTGTTTAATGTAAAGGAAGTTTATCCCTTAAAGAGGCTGATTTCTAAGGCATTGATCTATCTTTTCTATCTTTTTGTGAGCTGGTTTCATAACGTTTGGTATTAGAGCTTTGGATTCTAGGGTTTCGTTGCTCCAAATAGGTCATTGTGGGATTTTCGCTATAACTATTTTTCTAAGACATTTCAGAGGCTACAAGAGGGACCCTTTCCATTATGAATGAACTTATAGTCACTACAGGTCTTATGATGTGTAACGAGCAACTGTGATGTATGTTGAGGGATGTGTCTTCCCATGATAGGGAGAGTGAGGGGGGAGACTGCAATTATGTCTCCCAAAGATGATATTTTTCCTGAAAGTTGCATGGCCATAATTCTCCCCACACATCAATAGGCTGCCTTGGCATGGTGTAGGTGGAATTTCATGTCTAAGAAATTTTCTTCATGCTAGATTTTCACATCGTCTTGGTCTCTAAAATGATGAAAAAGGATATTTATCAAGACCCAAAGATGGTATCATGTCACCTTCAATTCTTTTACCTCGACGTCAACTACTATTTGACGAAAGCAGTGTCGGATGTTGTAATCAAAATGGTCATCTCCCTACCCATGCAAAGGTAGGAGGGGAGGTGTCACGCGCATGAGTCATCTGTGTGACGTGCGACATGTTGGGGTGACGTGCCCTCGGTTAAATGCGACAATTTGGGGAGAGATGAGTCGTGTGCGATGATATGCGATGATCAGAGGAGTCATGTGTGATGAGCATGCAACGATGCGATGACTTGGCATGCGACGAGCCAACGGAGGGTCGAAAAACTGAAGAGTGAAAATAATGGCTATGGAAAATTGCGATGGCGAGCTTATACGGTGCACAGTTGGGTAGGTGGAACCGACGAGCTAGTGTAAGGGGGCAAGCTGACGTGAAGATGGGTGTGATGGCCAAATTGAGAGTTCAGCCTCGGCAGGCCGACCCACCTTCATCATTGAGGAAAGCGTATAAGTATGGAGGATGCTCTTAAGGAATAAGGCGTCATCCAACACAAGGTTCAAACATCCAAGGCGAGTTCTAGCCAAGGGTGGACGAGCTAAGCAAGTGCGAATGACGAAGGGTGAGGTGCGGGCGCACTATGGACCATAGCACCAAGTGAGGTCCACTCGGCAAGCAAATTGCTGAGGGCGTCACTGCATGGAGGGGTGACCCTGCTCGAATAGACGAGTTATGATGGTTGGACAACAGTGAAATAGGTTTTCGATGCGAGTAAGTGCCGAGAGCTAGGGCAAGTTGCGGACAGGCATTGGAGGGGCGACAGGCCTTGGACAAGTGTCGAATGAGATATGGAGGTGAACTGGTTGTGTGAAGGATGATTGTGGAGGGCGACCCAGGTGGGCACCTCTGCCCGATGAGCTATGAGTGACCAGACTTGGTAGGGGTGGGCACTCTTGCCCGAGGGAAAGCTGCACGAACAACATGGGCTAACTTGAACGATATTTGAGTACTGCTGAATGATGTAGGTTGAATTATGGTATTTTGAAAGAACTGTAGAGAGGAAAGTCGGGGTTCCCTCACAATTTTTGTACTTGTATATTTACTTGTAAAAGATTATTATTATCATTATTTGGGAAGACTCTAACTAGCGAGTTTCCCCTCCCATTAAAGATTGTATCTGTTGTGCATATGTTTATAAATGATGATCATGAATGTAATTCTGTTGTGTTAAAAAGATGAATGGTTAGCAAAAGTTGAAAAATAATCTAAGTGTTGAATGTTAGACATAGTTCGTACTTAACAGTATTGGTGAAAAGAAATCGGATAGTGCTGCCGCACCTGCCTATGTACAGTTGAAAGACTACCATTAGGATAGGGGTGTGACAGATAGTATCAAAGGCCTTGATTTTCTGTAGGGATTTGTTGAAGACTTGAAGAAAAGATGATCCCACTGTCACTTTGTGACTATCAAAGCCATGATTCAGAGAATGAGTTGAAGATGATCTCATTACACTTCATGACAAGGATCATAGGCTTCATTCAAAGAATCAAGGTTTGCAGAAGTGAAGTGTTACTACTACACTTTGTGATAAGTTTAATAGAGTTGAAGCATTGTTCATGGGCCAAGCTGAATGAAGAGACATGGAAAGTTGGGAAGAATGCCAAGGGAGGCTGTTGCTAACCTTATACAGGTTGACGTTGATGAAAGAAGAGAACCCACATATTTGAGATGAACTTGAAGTCTTGGAAAGAAATTTTGAAGATGAACTTCTTCGACTTGGTTGGGCAATGAAGCAGGATGTAGCTACAGATTCCGATGATGAAGAAGAGGAAGTTGTGATGTATGAAGATGTTGGAGATATGAAAATGATGGAGGAAGAAATTGAGGCACTTCCAATTTCTCAAGTTGAAACATGATCGTACATATTGCAACATTGATGGATGAGGATACTCACATGGAGGAGCCTCATGGTGAAGTAAGTACTACTTTTACTTGTGTTTCATTGGAGCTTTTGGAGGATGGGCCATATGCAGTGAAGGGAAAATAAAATTTTCCGATGCGATGGACAACCTTACCATGGATGTCTACGATGAGACCTTGTGTGGAGAAGAAAGGAACATTGATTGTTGTAGGGCTTGATGGAGCCATGTGTGACCTCATGGTAGGTGGTGCAAATGCTGGTGACAAGGGAGGAACATGGTGATCATTGCAGAGGATCGGTCATGCTTTATCCATATGGAGAATTAGGTAAGTGCCCAGCATGACTCATGGATAGACTGGAGAAAGGGCACACACTTGGGTTTTGATGATACTTGGGTGGACTT
>APFE031746248.1:181647-213542 GCA_000404065.3 Pinus taeda | reverse complement strand
GATGTGTTACAAGATCATTCCTATATCAGAGCAGTAGTTAGTTTTCTAGTCAGTTTTCAGTCTCTTAGTCAGTTTTTATCTGAGTATGGGAATGCCTACCTCAGCGATTATATGATCTCATATATATATTTTGCATTGAATGTTTTTACAGGTTCCAACCGGGCTCCCTGCAAGATGATCCTCGAAATGATAAAGTACTTCACTCTTCCTAAATGATAAATGAAATCCTCATCTACTACAGACTTCGCCCTTTAGGGGGCAATCTGTTATACAAAAATATCGTCACCTTGATTATTTGCAGTCAGTATGGGTCTATCACCACCTATTCTAGCCTCCTAAGCAAGTCTCAGACCTCAGCTCTTCAAAACAAGCTATGGAAATGAGAGAAAGACATCAAAAAGCAATATAACTCTGGTTCCACACTTTCTCTCACTTTTGCCTACGGGCCTGCACCTTTTGTTCAGAATACCTACGTACTTATACGCCTCTGTATGTAAAGGGGAGGGTGCGTACCCCTGTGAAAGTCAAAAGGCGCAATTTTTATCTTAAAAAACTCACTTTGGGTTAATTCTAGATGTTTCTAGAAGGAATTTTGGCGTGGATTGTTCGCTCCAAAGTGGTTCATGCATCCCAAAAGAGAAGGAGCTAATCCCTTGTTAGGAGGAGCTATCCCTTTGAAGGAGGATTCTATCCCTTTGAAGGAGGACCTAGTAACTTCCTCCATTGCACTATAAATTGAGGCATCGGGTTAGTGGCTGGGGAGGTTAGAAGCTGAGCATTTTTTAGGGTAAATGCTGGTGAAATCAAGACTTCCTATTTGAGCTTAAGAGGAGAGATCACATACCTTTTTGGCTTCATTTGGGAGTGAGTGAAGCTTGTCAAAGTAGAGGAGAATTCTTGTTGGACCCTGGGAGGAGCTTGTACAACGTCAAGGCAAAGGTTGTAAAGTTCTTATTCTTTTGAATTAATACAATCAGGCTCATTTTTCTCAACAAGTATCTCATGTTATTTGTTTCATGGACTCCTTGACTTTCATGTTAAATATGTTTTATAATACTGGTTAATCAGGTGCTATTTAATCGTTTGCCTTGTTTGTGTTTGCAGGTTCACGACAAAGGAACTCACTTGGATCAAAAGAGCGAAGGAATCCCCAAACTTGCGTTGGACATAAGTAGGCCTTAAACACACTTGTTTGCCATTATTTATAGAAGCACATTTAGAGAAAGATAGTATCTGGTTGGTTTGATTGTCATTAGGTCTTCTTTAGATTCTAGGAAGGTCTATCTTGTCTGCAAGATCGACTCATTCCGCCTGACACCCTTCATCTCCTTATAGCTCCAAGCAAAAGCATCCAAGTGGTATGTTAATAAGCTACACAGTTCTTTCTCCTGAGAGGTGGATAGGGATGAGTTGATTTTCAAGGTTCTTTCTAGGCAAAATTCCATATTCTTAACTTAAAGAGAGGTCGGGTCAGTGACACAGAGATCAACTAAAGGATTGGCTTGGGTTTCTTCCACCATCTCTTCTAATGGAAACACACTGGGGGGTGGATTCTGAATTAAGTTTTCAATAAGATCATCCTTGATTTGTGGGTTCCCCCCCCATGGTAGCTTCCACTACACACAGTGGTGCAAAATAGACTTCATCCTCATCATCCTCCTCCAACCAAAGAGGTAAATCATGTAAATCATGTTCTAACAAAGGCTGGGTAGGAAGATATAGGACTAGCTGCTTGGACATATGCCCATTCTTGATTGTCGTGTTCCCAACTTGACAACTGATGTAGGCATCTGCAGTAGCCAACCAGGGTCTTCCCAGGATGAGAGGATACCTAGTGAGCTTTTCCTTTGGTTGGAGAACTAGGAAATCAGCAAGGTACTCCCAAGAATCAATGGAGACCATTACATCTTCCACAATCCTTTAGGGGTCATGGTGGAGCGGTCTGCTAACTGTAATACTGTTGTGGTCTTTCTCAGGGAGCCCTGAAAGTTGAGCTTGAGCATAATGTCCTTGGTCATCACATTAATGGCAGCCCCTAGATCAATCAAGGTATGGGGGATTATGGTGCCATTGATGTGGACATCGACTACAGGGCTTCTAGGGTCTAGATATTTCGAACAGATTACCTGCCCCAACATCAGGTCAGACACTTGTCCTATGACATTGATAGTTGAAGCATCTCTTCGGCGCCTGCCTGGGTGCCTGAAGCACTACTCCTTGATCATCTTGTTGTATATAGGCACATCCTTTATGGCTTGGAGAAGTGGTATCTTTACACATAATTGTTTCAATTCTCCCAGAAGTTTAGTTTCTTCTAGGGTAGGTTGTGTTTACCCAGATAATCTCTCAGGAAAGGGTGGAATGGATTTTGGTTCACTTTCCTCTTTTTCTTCCTCATCCTCCTGAGGGGGAGGCTATTTTTCTAGGAGAACCTTCCCAGACTGTAGGTTAATCTTTTGAATCTCCACAACATAGGTTGGGCATGATGGTTCCCCACTATATACCTATTGGGCCTATCTGTTATTCGAGTTCGGGTTCGGTTGAGCAGGTATTTGGGGTTGACTTGGTGGAGCAGGAGGCAATGGTTGTGGTTGAGTAGGTGGTGGAGGCAAAAGAGCAGGAGGAGAGTTGTACTCGGGCCTCCACCCCTGATGAGGTGCATTCCACTGAGGTTATGGCTGAGCGTAAGAGTGAAATGAATGAGAAACTAGTTGAGCAAGGTATCGAGTTGGATATGACCAATGAGCAGGTGTGGACCAGGAAGGATGAGTAGGGGGACCCTAAGAAGGCATGGAAGTGGCTTGATTGGGGTTGTAATATGTCTGGTATGCCCCTTGCATTCCCTTCTAGTAAGGTCTGGGCCCATGTGGCCTCCTTTGGTTCATGAAATATAGTGGTTCAATGGCTCCTTCAGCCCCTGGTATGTAGCTTTAAGTCCAGGAAAGGAAGGGCACTGATTCGTAGAATGGTCTTCTTCACAGACTAAACACACTTCTATAGAGTTCAATGGATATTCATTCCTAGGATGCCTTTTGGTGAACCTAGGACAAAAAATGGCTAAGGCCTTTTCTGCTTCTTCTTGTTTCCTTTTGATATGCAAGGTATCCATTTGCATGGCAAGAGTCTACATCATCTCGCTCTTGAAATATTCCAGCATATTTCCAAATTCACCTCTAAGGGATGAACTGGATGAGGATGTATTGGCTAGGGGTTGACTTCTCCTACCTCTCTTTCTGGCTACCCTAGAATGGTTTCTAAACACAGTCTTTATGCCTTCATAAGGTATTTGGTAGATGTCCCCCCCATCCAGCAAATGGAGGGTATATAGAAGGTCTTCCGGGACTCCTCTAAGCAGGACCAACTTCAGAGATTTGGGGTCAAGTGTGCACCTATCCCTTTAATAAGTGAGCTGAAACCTCTCTTCATAGTCTTCCAAGGATTCATTGCTTCCCATGGTCATTCAGAAGATTTCTTCCTTGGTATCCTTTGACCTACAGCAGTCCCGATATTTGTTATTAAAGGCTTGCTACATCTGAGCCCAAGTTATGATGTTTTTTCCAAGTAACCCCATGAACCAGTGCAATGCTGCATCCTTGAGGGTAGAAGGAAACAGTTTCAACTTCTGATCATCTTCTACATAGTCATAGGTTCGACATATAACAACAAATTCAAACAAAACGGTATAGGATCTTCGATAGTTAACCCATGGAAGTGAGGTAAGGCTGAAGGACTTATGTTCTTCATTTTAGTGTCCCCATTGGTCTCTTGGATGGGAAAGGTACCCTCTACTCTTTTCCCATTCCCTCTAACATTTCTATTTTCAGCCATGGTCTCAAGAGAGATGGTTTCTTCCTCTTCTTCTGCTATAGGTTCTTCGTATATCTCTGGTGGTTCACCTATCGGTTCTTCTAGATCATTGCCACCAAAGAAGAGAGAAGAGTGACTTTGTGATGTGGTGGAGGTGTTGGGTAGGAATTTCCTTGAATTATATCTATTTCTACGAGGCATGAAAGGAAATATCTTTTTGGGTGATTTTTGTTTTTTTTTTTTTTTCTGCTTGTGCCTGCAAAACTTAAATTGATTGAACAAACAAATTGTAACTAACTAAAATGATCTCACTGAAATGAAATGCAGAATTGAAATGAAAGCAAGGAAATCAATAATCTCTTTTGCTGGAATGGAAATTGCAAAATTGAAATGAAAGCAAGGAAATGACTAATCTACTTTTGCTGAAATGGAAATTTTGGAATTGAAATGAAAGCAAGAAAATGACTAATCTACTTTTGCTGAAATGGAAATTGCAGAATTGAAATGAAAGCGAGGAAATTACTACTCTACTTTTTCTGAAATGGAAGTTGCAGAATTGAAATGAAAACAAGGAAATGCATAAATAAAAAAAAACAACTACTCTACTTTCGCTGAAATAATCTACTTAGCAGGATATTGTAGTAGAAAATAGAAGAAAAGCAGTAATCACAAAATACTTTGATGCTTCCCCGGAAATGGCACCGAAAAGTGGGGAGCACCAGTATTACAACAATAATGCTGCAACTCTTGGGGCTTCCTACTTTACTTTTATCAATCCAGTAGTTCGTAACAAACTTGGAAGCGACGGTGTTGTATGCAAAAGTACTAGCTCTTACTACGGGTTGTCACTTGGTCAGTTGGTGCAAGATCACTAGGAGCTTAAGCCAACTTCTATGAATTCTCAAAAGAAGCTTTTACCTATGATGAAAGAAAGTTAACTCTACGAGGACTATTCTACTTGCAGAAAGAGAAAGAAGACTGGAATGTAAGGCAAACCCTAGCAAACCCTAATTTATCCAACTAACCCTACTTTTACAAGAAAAGAGATGAGAAATAATGAAATGAGTGCCATTGACTACTGAAAAGGTATCAAGCTACTTTTGAAAATGAAATGAGAAGAAAACATCATTTTGTGCTTTTGAGTGTTTTTATGTGAAATTATTATG
The DNA here is from genome assembly GCA_000404065.3 of Pinus taeda. Lineage (NCBI taxonomy): Eukaryota > Viridiplantae > Streptophyta > Pinopsida > Pinales > Pinaceae > Pinus > Pinus taeda. The sequence continues at coordinate 208,569 of APFE031746248.1, read as the reverse complement.
TTTGTAATTTATCTGGTTGTGATTGTGCAGAGGTTTGGTGGCGAAGGAAGAAGGAATTGGTTTTTGCAGAGGTGGAGGAAGGTGTGGAGAGCTCCCAAGAATCCCCTAGTACCCTTCTGAAGACTTCCATTGCAATCATATTCGGAAAAACCACTTACAAGGAATTCTACAGGACGTTGTAGGGGATCTACAGGAGGAGACCAAGAGCTATTTTTGGAGGTTTTGAAGGTGGAAAAATGATGGGAAAGGGTAATTGAAGGCTAGATGAAGGTGTTGAGGTTTCTGGAGCTTGTCAAGGAAGATCAAGAGGGAACATGGTGGTTGGATTTGTTCAAATGGCAAGAGGGAAGCTTATGGAGAAAAATACAGAAATTAGGGCAAATTGTTGAAATGTTGCAAGTGACTTGGGGAATCTGTGAGAAGTGAGCTGATGCTGGATGCTTTATGGATGTATGATGAGATGAGGTGTCCTAAAAGAGATCTACACATCTACTTACTAATACTAATCAAAGAAATGACTAACTAGATCATGAAAACATAAATTTCTCTAGCTTGACCTAATTTCTAACCTATGAACAGAAAATGTTGAACAGTAACCTTTGAATAGAAAAGCATGTAGAGAGATCTATTGTAAAAGAACAGGAAATGATCTAGGCAATTGAATTTGAAGCATTACATTAATATTTCCAAATCAAGTCATCACACTAGAAATTTTACGAGAGAGCAAAATTGTGTTTTTGGTGGCAGCAGTAGTGCCTTCACCTCAAATCATAGTCCTAGAAATGGAGAAAGGAGATCAGGTTTTGTTGTTGGCCTTTTTGAATCTTATTCTGTCACTAGATTAAGCTATTTGAGAAACTAAAACAAAAACAGCTATGAAAACCATCCAAAGCAACCTAATCTAAACAAAGTAAAATGAATCTATGTAATAGAAATTAACTCATGAACTGAAGAAAAAACATATAAGTACAAAGCAAGAGGTGTTTGGAAGCTTGGGTTGGGCTCTAACCTGAGATATTTAGCCCTTTGAAAGAGATTAGTACTAGCTCAATAAATAATTCATCTTCATTATGAAAAATAATAGTCACATTACATGAACTGTTCTAAAAAAGAAACTCGAAATTGAGCTGAATAAGTGCTGCACAAAAGTGCGAAAATTCTACTAATGACTGGCTAACCTACTAAGGCTCTAAGCCCCCCTATTTATACAAATGGAGTCCTCCAATAGTCCTCCTAAAATCAAGGAGCTCGGCTTCCCAGAACTGGAGATAAACAACAGTCCTTCTTTACTTGCTCGGCTGCCCCTTAGATGCATGAATGTGGACCTTTGTGCTCCGAGTTGTTGATGGAGGATTTGAGGAAAGGGGTCATAAACAAAGGAGACAACCCCCTACAAATCCTCTTCCCTATTTTCGTCGAGTATTTGTTGCCATTTGCTCATAAATCCCTTGAATTTGTTCGAAATTGACCAAAAAAATCTGCATAAAGCACACATTAGACTACATGGAAAAATGACTAACCCAATTCACTCTATTAGCATAAATATATTCAAAAACATGCAATAAACTAATGAGAATGGTGGATTAAGTCAAATTGAGAGGCAAAATGAGACCATGTAATTACTCATTTCTGGGGCTCATCATACCCTCATTTTTTCGCCCTACCCCACCCTTTTACACCCACTTTGGTCGCTCAATCTTTCATGGACCAAATCTTCAAATTGCATGGCATGCCCACTTCCATTATGTTTGATCATGACCTGATCTTTACTAGTAACTTTTGGCAGGAAAGTTTCAAGCTACAAGGAACCCAACTACAACTAAGTACTTCCTATCATCCCCAAATTGATGGTCAAACTAAAGCCATCAACAAATATCTTTAAACCTACCTTAGGTGCTTCACTTTAGAAAAGCAACATCAATGGGTACAGTGGTTACCTTAGTTGAATGGTGGTATAATACTAACTATCATGCTACCACCAAGATGACTCCATATGAAGCAGTCTATGGTAAACTCCCCCCTTCACCTACTTCCTATATCTTAGGCTACTCTAAGGTGCAATCAATGGATCAACTCCTACAGAACCGTGTAACCATGCTAGCTCATCTCAAAGATAATCTCCATCAACCTCATAATCGCATGAAGCAACAGGAATACCAACATCATTCGGAGCGCACATTTCAAGAAGGGGATCAAGTATTCTTGAGGTTGCAACCATAAAAGAAAACATCACTCAAAGACAAGGGTAGTCAGAAATTATCTCCAAAATTCTATGGACCTTATCAAATATTTTAGCGCATTGGAAAAGTAGCCTACAAGCTAGGCTTTCCACCCACTACAAAAATCCATCTTGTCTTCCATGTATCATGCCTTAAGAAAGTGGTGGGGAACAATTGCAAAATTCAAACCCGTCTATCTGAATTGGATGAAGAAGGTTCAATCTGGCTCCAACTTGAACAGGTCCTGGATAAGCGAGAAAAACATCTGCATGACCGCACGATCAAGGAAGTCCTCTTCAAGTGGAAATAAACCTCTCCAGAAGATGCAACCTAGGAACCAGCCACTATACTTCAGTAGTTTCAGTAGCTTCAGCCTTGAGGACAAGGCTTTTTTTATGGGGGAGGGCATGTTAGGGTCCAACCCTAACCCCATTATTTATGTAATAGGGTTGAGTCATAGTTATAGTTAGTTAAAGAGTCAATAAAGCCCATGTTAATAATTGTAAGTGGTTGACCCAGATTTAAAGAAAGGGACCATAGTTAGTTGCAAACAGGCCATGTTATTAGATAGATGGTATTAAGAGAACCATGGTATTGACCCATGGTATTTCATGTATGAATCCTATATAAAGGATAGAGACTCCCCATTGAGGAGCATCGTGTCTTATTTTGTAATCAAGCCCTGATCCATTAGAGGTTTCCCCCTCGAAGAGGCAAGTGGACATTGCTTTCATCTCTAAATAATAAAATACATGTTGTTATTTCTCATTTTGTTTTGTGTTCTGGGTTGTCTTTCTTCTTATATTCGGTATTCTAGCATCTTCTCACAGGTCAAGAGCATAACATGGCCGATATGCAATATATGATGTGCATAGACTTGTTGACCACCGATATGCGATATCGGTGATCGATGGATCAGTATTCAGCCTTCTGCCAATTCTCTTTACCTCCTAGATCTCGTCAATACCGATATGTGATTGTGATGAATTGTCCCAAGTCCTGATTGCAATTTTTCTTCAACAATCAGCCAGTTTTTGGTTTTTCTGAGCTTTCTAAAGGGAAGTTCCAGTAGGTTTGAACTTCTAATCCAGGAACCCTTTTTAGGACTTCTATATACCACCAAAAATCTCTTTCTAAGAAATACGCACTAGAGAGGGTCCCATCTACCTCTGATTGCTTCTGCGGCTCAAAATTTCACATCAAACATCACAACTATTTGGATTTTGATGCAAATGATGACCTGTGAAGCAATGAGTGACAACACCCTCCAATTCCTGGTCATTAATGCACATTTGGCAATAGATTTCCAAAGATATGCTCCATAAATTCTTCCCCCCCGCTCCTTCCAACAAAAAATTCTCCATCCAATCTTCTATAGTGCTTCCAATGGTCACTTTGTGGTAAGGCTACACGGGGCCTACCCACCTAACATAGCTCCTTTGGTGTAGCTCTCTTCGGTGCCATCCCTTGACTTATAGTGCAACCCCTTCACTTTTCCTTTCTAACTTTGGGGCAGTGTAGTTTAAAGTCCCGTACCTCCTTGCAGCTCCTTGGAGTATTAATACTATCCCACAATCATATAGTCATTGTGCAGGGGAAATATCACCCCTGTACAACTTCAATCGATTTCCATTGACCTTTCCTGCAGATAATTCCCCATTCAACTTCGCGAGTTGAACTGTGCCTCCATCTGTAATTTCCTTAACAACATACAGTCCCAACCAATGCATTTGAATTTTTCCAAGGAATTTTGTAAACTTACTGTCATAAAGCAACACTAAGTCATCATTCTTGAAGGTGCATTGTTTGATATGGTGATCATGGGATGGCCTTTCATGGTACTTATGCACCTACTGATGAAATCCATCCAAGAAGTGATCCTCTTCCAACTCAACAAGCTACAAGGGGCATTCCTCCATGGTATCATGAGAAACCATGTCCGTAACTGTTGCAATCTAGAAATTTGGTACAATAAATTCCATGGGCATTACAACCTCCTGCCCATACACCAATCTACGGGGTTTGGCCTATGAAATTTTTTCAAGTAGTCCTATACGCCCAAAGCGCAGCTGGTATTCGCACATCCTAGTCATTCCTTTTTTGCTACAAATCTTTGTTAAGAAACTCTTCATAATTTTGTTGAAGGATTATATCATTTCATTCACTTGAGGGTGATAAGGTGTACTCTTTTGATGATATATTCAAAATTCCTCTAGAAATGCAACAATTGTTTCATTCAAAAAGTGCATGCCCCTATCACTCATAAAAATCTTAGGGTAGCTAAACCAAGAAAAGATATTCTCAAAAATAAAATTCACAAAGGAAGCAACACTACAATATTTTATAGGTTGTGCCACCACCCACGTGGTCAAGTATTCAATCATGGTAATGGTATAATTTGCCCCAGTTTTCTTCCCCAGTCACTGTATTGGTCCCACAGAGTCTATTTCCTAGTTATCAAATGCCTGCAACATTACTTGTGGATTCAGTGTCAATTCATATTTTCGCATTGGTCTCATTTTCCTCAGACAAACATCACATGCCCTGCAATAACTTTTGGAGTCCTTATGCATGGTCGGGCACCAAATTCCTACATGTAGGATCTTCTACGCAGTTGATCTTCCTACATAATTTCCTCCTACTTCTCCTCCATGCGCTTCTGCAATGATACTTTGCCTCTCATACTCTCGAACATATCTCCACAAAATTTCATCAAAACCCATTTTGTATAAGTGTCGAGCTATCATAGAAAAATCAAAATCCCGAACCACTAGTTCTTCTTTTGTTGCATTGAATATCCTTCTAGAGTTGTACCTGTGGACAAAAATTGAATGATATATGTGAAATGATCATCTGTGGTGCGAACAGGGAAGAGCTATGTCTCAGGCATCCCTTCCTACAGACTTGTAGGCTCATCCCCATTCTCAATGTGTGATAGGTGATCTGGACCAGCATTTAAGCATCCTGGTTTCACAATGACTTCAAAATCATATTCCTAGAACAACATAAACCATCTCCAGGTCTTCCCCCCAACACAGGCTTGTTGACCAAGTATTTTAGAGTAGAATCATTGGTATACATCTTGAAGTGCACACCCAATAGATAGTGCTTGAATTTCTACAACGCATACACCAGTGCCAAACTTTCGCATTCTATGGTTGAATAGTTCTTTTCCACCTTCAACAACTTCCTACTTTAAAATTCTTTTAGGTGGTCAATATCTCCTTCACCTGGTTGGGTCAGCACAACTCCTAGTGTGATACAAGAAGCATCTACATGAACGTGGAAATCCTTCTTCTAGTCAAGAAACACTAAAATGGGTGCAATGACCATTTTCTCCTTCAAAATCTCCAAACTCTTATAGCAATCTTTGTCCTAGAAAAATGTTGCATCCTTTGTCAACAATTTTTCCACTGGCACAGTTATTTGCGTATACATCTTGATGAACTTCCTGCAATGCCATGTATGGCCCAATGTTGCACATAGGTGTTTAACATTCTTCCATGCCTCCAATTAACAACGGTTGCAGTATTAGTGGGGTCTACCATCAATCCTTGTTTGCAAACCACATGGCCCAAGAGTATCCAATAGGGTATGCAGAATATGCGTTTCTTCATATTAAGGGCTAGGTGATGTTTCTGACAGGTATCCAGCATGAGGCACAGACTAGCAACATGGTGCTTTACCAATCCAAACAGTGTCTAGTCATCAAGGTAGACCTCCAATAATTTTTTGATAAACTCCTTGAAGGCTGCAATTACCACTAGCGAGAAGATTGTAGGCTCATTGTTTAACCGAAAAGGCATCACTGTATTATGAAAATAGCCCCACTTAGTCACGAAGGTGGTTTTATTCCAATCCTCCTACATGAACTTGATCTGATGGTATCGTGAAAATCCATATATGAATGAATAGGCTTCCTATCCTCCAACATTCTCCAGTACCTCATCTGTGAATGGCGTAGGGAATGGGTCATGGACACACATGTCATTCAACTTCCTTAAGTCTACACATATCCAAATTTCATCCTCTATCTTCTTTTCTTGAGCCACCATGGGACCAACCGAGTCTCAATCTTCTATAAGTTCAATGATCCAAGCTTCAAGCATTTTATCCAATTCCTTGTGCACTTTTTCCTTATACTTCAGATTTAATCAGTAGGGGCATTGTTTCAATGGTTTTGCATCTAGATTTAATGTGATCCTCATGATGTCTATATCCCCTACTATCCCTTTTAAATAAGATAACTTGGTGGGAAACAAGTCCTGGTACTCTCGCAATAGCTTTGTGACCTTATCTACTATATCTTAATCCCAATAGTCTCTTATGTTTGTGAAATTCAACTGTGTTTCCGATCCAATATTAACTCGCTTGGTCTTTAAGGGCAATGATATATCAAGGATTTGTGCCTTAGGTCCCTTGACTTTGCATTGTCCTTCCGAATTAGGAAAGTGGATGTCCCTAGGATCTTCCTCTCCATCCTCTGCACTCACATTGTATCATTCAAGTGCATGGTGCACCCTGTGTACCCGAATATGGCTATACCCATTCAATCATTTATTCAAGCATCCTAAATATCACATATTTAATCTCCTATAATGCCTCATAAATACATTCAAACCCATCTTCAAAACTAAAAGTCAATAGGAAACTTTCTTTCAAAATATCCAATTCTGTGATTCCATGTCATAGCTCTGTTTCTAGATACAAATTCATAGAGATTCTATCAAACATGTGGCATAATATATGAACCTACTATGTGTGCAATTCTTCTCCCCAAGATTTTGTCCAATGATCTAAGTGCTCACGTGGATCATCCTTCCCTGTGTATTTCTCCACAATGCGAGTATCAACATACCTAAACCTTAACTTCATCATTCTTTGATATTCCTTCCAATCTACAAAACTATTTTTATGCATGCCCCACCAATGGGTAGGCATAGCTTGTAACGCAATGTCTAGTGCTTGGAACTAATGCTCCTCCAGGACATTCCTTTAAAATTTATCCAGAAACAATTTAAAATCTTCTAAACCATCATAATAAGGTAAATTTCATAGCTCAGTGAATATACATCAAAGTGACTTTGTAAGCTTGTTTCAGCACAATGGTTAAACTTCATGCAATCAGTTATGTCAATGCTCAGAATATTCATTAGAATCTGAAGTGCAAGAACTATCCCTATCCAATGCGATCCATCCATTTGCGGTAAGGTTAATCCAGTCCTCATCTCACTCAGTGATCTTGTAGATCTGATCAATGTTGTCCTCTTCTTCATAATCGTGGATCGGTTCAGTATATCTTGCACCTTTATTCGGAGCCAATGGAATGATAACCTTGAGCTCCTTCCTTTTGAATGTAATTTTGTGCTTTTTGAGATTGATGACTACATCCATATCAAAGGCCCAATCAATGCAAAGTAGCATTGGTTAAGGGTTACTGTCATCAACTATCTCAATCAATTCAAAATTAGCTAGGGCACTTTCTCCTTAAATATCTACCATTACCCCATACAGGCGCCCCATAGGAATGATCTTCTATTTGTTCACAATTCATAGCTAGATTGGAGACCATTGCATCATGGGTCTCCCCATTCTCTCCCAATTTTACTTCGGAAAAACGTTCGCATAAGACCCCAAATCGAGAATTACATGATTCATCTCGTATTCTCTGATTTGCATAGTCAGTCTCATCTCATGACCAATTATCTTCTTTCTTTTTCCCACCTTACATACCACACGTTGTTTGGGTAGAGGTTTAGCTTTTCTAGTAAATTTATCTATCAAATTCTATAGCCCTTATACTTCCTTCCTATCTCTTAGAATATTTATGATAGCCTTTAAAAATGATGCTAATATTGAAGGTTCTACATCCTATGCAGTATTTCTTCCTCCATACTTCTCATGGCTTCCTAATGTAAAAGCTTCTGTGAAGCTCTTTTTACCCTCCATAAATGTTTCCTTTGATTTACTTAAATCAAATGCAACTTCCTTCTCAGCAAGCTTGCATACCAAACCATCTGCTTTTGGTTTCTTCCCCTTTCCTTCACCAGTATCTATACCGCTTCATGTAACCATATTAATAGTGGGCTCCTCTTCGCGAGGCTTTGACCTCATCATTTGGATATTTTGTGTAGGTTGTTAGCTCTCAGTCTTCTTTTCTTGCATATTCACTAAAAGTAGTGAAAAATCTTTTATGACATGGTCAAACTGCCTACAATACTAACATGAGGGGCATGTTGGATTCTGACAATCACATGGAAAATGACCTACTTCCCCACAATTATAACAGATGATGTAACCATGACCTCTTCCATCTCCTCCTCCTCGCCCTCTTCCTCGGCCTTGGAATCCTCCGTGTGCCACCATTGCGCCTATATCTTGAGGTTGATTCTCTTCCTGCATCCTATACAAAGGGGTTCTATCCATCATTAACTCACAACTTCGATAATGGTGCTCATCATGACCTACATATTTACAAAAATTACAAAAAAACAACTAGGGGGTATATACAAAATTTTGTAGTAAATGACAATTGTTTGTTGCATGCTTTCCAATAAATTGACAAATGGTGCAACACAGTGCTACTTCCCTGCTCGGTCCAATGGTATTTTCTGGCTTTAGGTTGATAGGGCCTCCCCTAATAAGATAATTGTGATAAATTGGGCAGTGGTCCTTATTGTGACCATGGCCTTTTCATTTGAAGCACCAAACTTCAGTGCAAACTTTAGTCTGGGATTCCTTTCCCTTATTTAGGCTCTACAACTCCATATGCAGGCTAGCCATTTGTGACTGAATCTTCTATACTCCCAGATTCGTATCCTGAATGGGTGAAGCTTCCAATCTCATAGCAATCAATAATTGATCATCTTGCATGCCAATTTTCTACTAGGATAATGGCAATCTTAGATGGTGTAACAATGATGCAATGTACTAATCCCTATGTTGGAGCAGACACTTGTCTCTGATCAAAGTCCCACACATGCTCATTCACCTTCTACTGGATCTCCTTGACTTCTATTGTTGACTGGGCCTGTGACTTAGGATTTTTGAATTCATTATTAAGTGCATGCTTTGTCTCGTTTAGTGTTACATTGGGATGACTCGAACAATACTTAATATACCAACTTAGTGCTCTATCCTGCAGTGTTGTAACTAACTACACTTTCTTCAAATCATCATCTCTAACCTATTGTGACTTCCATACAACATTTGCTACAAACCAAAATTTCTCAGGCTCTTCTATCCCCAAACCTCCAAATATGGGCATGTTCATTGCATTGGCCATATTGAATAGTGGATGTGGAGGTGGAGGTGTAGGTGTAGGTGTAGGTGTATGAGGTGGAGGTGGTGGTGGAGGTGGAGTGGATGGATTAGGTATCCCTGTGATACCCTATCTTATAGTCTGAAGCACACCTACAAGTGTCCTCAGAACTCTACTTTCTTCATCACTATCAAATGCTCCCAACAAAGGACTATATTCAGCACCTGAACCTAGGTCTCTTCTGAATGTTTTTCCACTTCACGTAGCTCCCATAAGATCTCTTCTAAACACTAATATAATGACATAACCCATTTCTCTCACAATAGAATTTTAATCCAAGCCTTCAGGGATTTCAGATACTTACCTCTTGGTCCCTTGAAGAATCTTCAGTAAGCTTCGCCATAATTTATAGAAGTATTGATCGTTAACTCAGTGATGAATCTGCTCAAAATGCTATCGATCCAGTAATCAACAACCCTCGCGATATTATTTTATGAGGATTCCAGATGCGTTACCAACTCTGGAGTCCACACAATAAGGTTTTCCAACTTCCACGTGCCTTGGCTATCTACCAATTTCGACAACCACTGATGTAATTTGCACGAAAAATAACAGAAGAAAATTTCATGCTCGTCTGTATATAGATATCTATTCAACCACTCTTCCTTTCACATATACAATTCATGCTTTCCTGAGCTACAAATTCGTGCAGCTTCCGATCTATCCACTTCTCGATTTATTTCTTAGTTGGGAACCATTTATTCAACATCATGCATTCCTCAAACAGATCCTGGTCCGAACAACAGTACCATTTGTTGGCTTGAGTGGTCCTAATCTTCAGAATTAGTTGTGCCAACCAACAAAACACTAAACTTTTAGCCCTTTTGGAAACAACTAGTGTAGCACATACTGCAGTCTCACCCGAAGCAGTATTGGGTGATGAGAAAACTAGGTTTCTACATCCAGAGGTTTGTGTGATGGGTTCTTGTGGCTTCTAGATCTTATTTCTGACTTTTGCAAACTGTAACCCTTAAAATATAGATAATTGCAGTAACTTGCAGAAGCAGAATCTAACCCTTCGCAGAATACTTTAAACATTCATTTCATCGAGTAAATGAGAAGATCTAATACCTTTGTGCATCAATTAAGCAGTTCTTCATATAAATTCAAATAATCAAGCGAATATATAGAAATTGCATAAGTAAATACAAACACATTGTTACACAATTATGGCTCCAAAATAGTGTTTATTATATGTATTATTTTCTGTTATAGACTCTTCTTCCCTATTCACACAGCTGTAAGGGTCCGCACACTTAGCTTGCAGACTTACTAAGGTCTCCGCACACACAACTACAGGAGCCTTCCCCTTCACTTAAGTACACGAAACAAACTTTCCTATCTCAAGCTACTTTCCCATACAATGATCTTCTATTCATTCATGATTTCCTATGACTCGCTAAGAATTATTTATATAGCTCTTTCCATTACAATACCATGGTTTGCTGCTCTAGGTGGATATTGGTGGCCACCTGCCAAGTCCACTTGGACCCCCACCATTGTTTCTTTCAGATTTTCAGTTTCCTTAATTGTAGCACAGTTTACTATTTTTAGCAGTTTTTCGGATCTTGAACTTTCGGAGCTGTTTTGAGGCTATAAACGACGTTTTTTGGGAAAACTGGGAGCAACATGGGACCATGGACGAATGTTGCTCTTTCCAAAGTTGTATTTCTCAGATAGATACTTTCTAACGAGATAATATGCACATCAAACAGACATTGTATGCCAAAGTTACGACCCAGGGAAGTTGATGTACCAATTTACCCAAACGGGGCCCACAGTTTGGAATTTCATCTTCTAGGGTTAGGTTTTTGGATGTTTAGGGTTTTCCATTGTTTCTCAACAATAAATAGGCCTTCAAGCCTCATTGTAACACAGTTTGGAGGCATGTAGCTGCCACATATCTTCTCAGAGATAAGCTACCATTGCCCTAGCTGGTTTATTTCCATTGCTATCTTGTAAGCATATTTCAGTATTTTACATTAATGAAATGAAGTATTATTTCTGCTACATCTCTATGTTTATGGTTATCTCTGTAATTTGTTGCATTCCTGTTTAAATATGGATCATTCGCGAACCATGGGCGGGTCAAAAAACATCCTATTTTCTAATAAATTGAGGGGCTAAATCCCCTTTGACTCCTGTGACCTTTACACTTCGCTCCCACAAAATGTGGAGAATTTACATAATTAATATAATTAGTTACAAAATTTACCCTAGGGGACCCTATCCCAATAGTCACAATGGAGGGGTATGATTAAAAAATGCACAACCATAATCCCCATGCATGTTAGTACCAACGTGAAATCTCAATACAGTGAAGTACTCATGGCCAACATTGGTTTAACTATACCACTCAACCAAATCCTCGACAATTCCCTCTTTACAGGGTATAATATTTTACTATCATGGTTTCTTCCAAAGCATGGTAATCAGGAATGAAACTTCAAAAACAACAGGAAAAAATAAAGAGGTAAAACATTAAAATTCGATTGGATATACCAAATAATTTCAATTCCAGAGGATTTCAACATGGATAAATACTAATTAGCCAATATATATTATCTGATCTAAAACATTAGGCTATTGGTCTACCTTTAAACAACTATGAGAAGCATCCTGACTGCCACAATAATATGAAAATCAACCATTCTTTCTAGAATTTGTAATATATATTATCTAATATAAAATAATAGGCTATTGGTCTACCTTTAAACAACTATGAGAAGCATCCTGACTGCCACAATAATATTAATATCAACCATTCTTTTGGGAATTTGTAATATAGGAAAAATATGGTTGATTGGTCACAAACCTTATCCATTCCCATTTGTGATTGTTGACGTTCACAAAGTGTTGAGAAGCAACAACCTGATCCACATGAATGTAGGAATAAGTTCCAATGATTAATCTTAACACAAAAATATTATATTGAACCATAACCCCATATTTATCAAAGTTAAGCATAGTACAATACAGATTACCCGTAGTATTTTCCAGCACAACCATCACAATATAAGTTGGGTCAGTATATTTCGCCATAAACAACTCATTGGGGTGATGTTTCTTCCACCACTATTTTATCTCACTACAGAGCCAGGGCTCAACATCTAAACACATGGGGTTACTGGATTCATCCCTATTTTCCTTTTTTATCAGGTCTCTGATGGATCAAATCCTGTTCATATCCCATTGCAACTACAAGGAAAAAGTTTACATTCTCTTCCAATCATTGCTACCCAATTTTGCATGCAATTCAATATGGCTTGCATTGTGTCCCATCAACTTGACCACCCCCACTCCATTGGTTAATCTCTTGGCCTCCACATGGGCTGCATTGGTAGCATTCTATGAAGCCTCAACTATTTTCTCCAAGCCAAAGGAAGGATCAATGATGCCCAAAAAGTTGTCCATGATCTTTGGAACCCCAACAATGGAGACCATAAGTTTCCTCCTCTTGACCTATTCAAATATATTAATTTCTTCCCTTATGGTTCCATCCCCACCAATGATATAAACCTTGGTTAAAACCATAGGCTTTGATGTCATCAATTATGTTGTGGAGATTAAAACCCACTCTTGAGCTCTCTAGCTCTCTCCCCACCTTTCTTGTGCCAATTATGCACCAACTTAGAATTCGAAACCATTGGTTCAAATGAATAGAACCCGTGATAACCTGACCTAATTCTCTTGATACCCCTTACCCCATGTTGAATCCAAATTCCATCTACAATCTCCCTTAAAATAGTATTAAGCCCATAACATAACACCCTACATGTAATAATGGAAGCCTTGACTTCATTAGGGCTAAAACATACCCTAGACCTAGGTCTAGCTCTATGATAAAGACTCTACATCTCTATCCTTCTTTTTTTTGTTTCCACGACTATATTATGCATAATCATATGGCTCTCAATGACAAAAAACCCTTCACCAGAATGAATATACTTTTTTGTATTAGAGGATTACGAGAACTATTTACCTCCTCTAAGTAATCTCCTAAATGTTGTAGAGCCTAAATGCTCACCTAGGTAGGAGAATTGATATTGAATTCATCTAAAAGAGATCCACGACCTATTTTTAATGGCTTGATTCCAATCCTTACGACCATGTCAAATATCATAAAATCTTAACAAAAATGATAGAAGATATCGATAACTAAGGAATTGTGAAATTACTATGCAAGTAAAATATTCTGACTCTTAAAACTAATTGTATTAAACAATGATAGGAATAGATGATGAAGCTATTGAAGCAATGATATACATATTTGACATGAAATTTTTGATATTCTCACTGGCCAAATTCATTGTTTGAAAAACTCATTCTAGAAATCATACTTCCTTCACGATTATATAATTGTGTAACAAAATTCCAAAGTCGTGCAACCTGAGGCTCGATAGGTTCACATAAAGATATTGTATGTGGCTCTCTGCCACACATATGTTTATACTTGGAGAAGAAAAGATATAGAGGGTCTTTTTCCATGTATTCTAGGACATAGGAATGTTGGGATAGCTAAAAGTGTTCCCAAGGGTTTTACTGAGGTTCAATGATCCAGGTGGATGTTGGTGGCCACCCACCTATCCAATTTGGACCCCCACAATTGTCTCTTTCAGCTTTTTCAGTTTCCTAAATTGTAGCACAGTTTACTATTTTCAGTAGTTTTTCGAGTCCTGAACTTCCGGAGCCGTTTTGAGGCCCTAAACGACGTTTTTTGGGAAATCTGGGGGCAACATGGGTCCATGGACCGATGTTTCCCTTCCCAAAGTGGTATTTCTAGAATAGATCTTTCTAACGAGCTATCGTACGTGACAAACAGAGATCGTATGCCAAAGTTACGACCCCAGGAAATTGATGTACCAATTTACCCAAAACGGGGCCCACAATTTGGCGTTTCATCTTCTAGGGTAGGTTTTGGAATGTGAAGGGTTTTCCATTGTTTCTCAACAATAAATAGGCCTTCGAGCCTCATTGTAACACAGTTCAAACAGTTCGAGCATGTAGTCACCACATCTCTTCTTAGAGATAAGCTATCGTCGCCCTAGCTGGTTTATTCCATTCCTGGTTGGTAAGCATATTTCGGTATTTTTCCATTAACGAAATGAAGCATTGTTTCCGCTGCATCTTTGTGTATATGGTTATCTCTGTATTTTGTTGCGTTCCTATTTAAATTCTAGATCATTGGTATCAGAGCAGTCTGCTTTTTCTCTGTTTTTCTTTGCATGTCCCCAACGAGGTCGGTATATAAGGAGTTAGGGCTTGAACTGGTCGAACCTTTGCAAGACCAGCCTCGAAAATCCCAACGGCCTCCCATGGAGGATGAGAAGAAAGACGAGGGGGCAGGAGATCCTATCAAAATCTGCTCGAAGAAGCCCTCGAGTGGCAAAGGAACGCAATGATGGATACTTTGCGCAATCCTTCAGCGGCTACCAAAGGCGACGCATCGGCTTCAAAGCTACTCTGAACGCCAGCCTTAAGTACAAGTTAATTTTGAAATCCCATCTTCGAGGTAAAAATAGACGCAGATGTCGTAGATAAATGGTTAAATCTGCTAGAGGGTTATTTTTCTGTTCATGAATTTTCAAATCGGGAAAAGATTGTTTTCGCTCTTCTCAAAGCAGCCCCCCACGTCAAGGACTGGTGGGAAACATACTGCGAGCAGAAAGATGAATGTACAGGCTCACTATTTTCAGCCGCACCCACTTGGGATTCATTCCGAGATGCCATCAAGGAGAAGTACTACCCTGTCAAAAGCTATGAGGACAAATACATCAAATGAACCACACTGCGGCAAGGACGAGACCAAAATGTGCCAGAGTTCACAAACATTTTTCATACCCTTCACACACAGTTGGGTATCAAAGATTCTGAGCTGCATCTGGTACTCAAATACCATGGTTGCTTACACAAATACATCAAAGAAGAGATGGAGTTCTTGAACATCTCCTCACTCGGCACAACATACCGGTACACTGTCAAAATCGAGCAAAAGTTCAAGCAGAAGAAGAGAGACTTTGGATCTACAAATCCGAAGCCCAAAGGACAAAGCCAAGGCGGGGTGACCTAAGACAACCCGTCGAACCCACAAGAAAAGAACAACACCACTAATTCGAAGAAGGACACGGGAAAGTGGTGTGAGTTCCATAAGAGTCCCACTCATAACACAAGTGAGTGTCGGACCAAGCAGTCGCTGGTGGCCGAGTTGAAGGCTTTCGAGTCAGATGCATGTTCCTACCCTGAGCCAGAACCCGACAAGGGGAATGGCAAAGGGAAGCAGATCATTGATGCGGATCCCAGTGCCACTGTTGCCACTTCCAAAATCCAGAAGAATGAGTCCGAAGACCCAAAGGAGGGGGAGCGTCTTTTCCACTCACAGATGTGGGTGAAGGGTTCGCCACTGCAATTCATTGTCGACAGTGGTAGCCAAAAGAACCTTATTTCAGCAGAGGTCGTGAAGCGGTTGGGCCTACCGACTACACCACACCCACAACCATACAATATGGGTGGCTTCATGAAGGACGAGATCTCAAATTTCGCCAGCAGTGCCGCCTTCCCTACAACATCAAGCCTTTCATAGATGAGGTATTGTGTGATGTTACACCTCTGGATGTTTGTGATGTACTATTAGGCCAACCATACTTGTGGAGGCGACACGTTGTGTATGAGTCAAGGCCTCGTGCTATCATTATTTCTTTGAATAATTCATTATACAGGATACTAGAGGTAGCCCCACCTACTGCCACCTCTTTGATCACTGCTAAGAAAGGCAACAAGCTCATCTCCCAGACCCGGAAATTCATCTGTATGGTTCACTCCCTAAGTAAGGGGAAGATCGTTGCTACATCCATGACCCCCGCAAAGGGTTCCTCCACGCAGCAGCAGCAGCAGAGGGATACGGTCATGACAGAACACAAGAACAAATTCTCCTCACCCACAGGGGTACCACACAAGTTTCAGGTGGGCAACAAAGTCTAGTTGCATCGACAGAAAGAACGCCTTACCAGAACCCATCAGAAGCTCAAACCACTCCGACAAGATCCTTACAGCAGTACCAAGGCTATGGGGAATAATTCTTTAGAACACATCATTCCTCCATTCCTTCGCCTGCACCAAGTGTTCAATGTGGACTATCGTCGACCATGCTTCCCACCATTACTGAACACATCAGAGACTGCAGGACAAATTCAGCAGATGGAGGAACTCAACGCAATAGGGACCATTGCTTCCTAAGGGGGGAGGAATGATCCAAGTGGATTTTGGTGGCCACCCACCTATCCCATTTGGACCCCCACAATTGTCTCTTTCAGCTTTTACAGTTTCTTAAATTGTAGCACAATTTACTATTTTTAGCAGTTTTTCGGGTCCTAAACTTCCGGAGCCGTTTTGAGGCCCTAAACGACGTTTTTTGGGAAATCTGGGGGCAACATGGGTTCATGGACCAATGTTGCCCTTCCCAAAGTGTTAGTTCTCGAATAGATCTTTCTAACGAGCTATCGTACACGACAAACAGAGATCGTATGCGAAAGTTACGACCCCTGGAAATTGATTTACCAATTTACCCAAAACGGGGCCCACAATTTGGCGTTTCATCTTCTAGGGGTAGGTTTTGGAATGTGAAGGGTTTTCCATTGTTTCTCAACAATAAACGGGCCTTCGAGCCTCATTGTAACACAGTTTAGAGGCATGTATTCACCACATCTCTTCTCAGAGATAAGCTACCGTCGCCCTAGCCGGTTTATTTCCATTTCTGGTTGTAAGCATATTTAGGTATTTTTCCATTAATGAAATGAAGCATTGTTTCCGCTGCATCTTTGTCTATATGGTTATCTCTGTATTTTGTTGCATTCCTATTTAAATCTGTATCATTCAACCTAGTGATCATGTAATACCCTATTACCAAGAAGAATCTAGAGAATGCAAGCTCTGCAAGTTGGGAAAGAGAAATCTTTTGGTAGGGTTCAATCTTCTAGTGGACTTACTCTTGTGCTAAGCAAAATGAAGAGCTAGTTTTTTATAAAAGGGGAAATCAATCAAGTGTGGCTTCCATCTTAAAAATATTATCCTCTTCTATGTTACTTTCATGACCACATGATGCAACATCCTCTGCTTTCTTAAGAATCTATAGAGTTCATTTATATTTTGTTACACTAAATCAAGTCATTATTTTCAATCAAGATTTTTCATCTTTAACTCTAAACATTATGTATATAGCATATCATTTATGCAAATTCCCTGTGAAAGAAGCAACCTGCCTCTAAGGTATTCATTTTCTAGGTCATCTACTCCAAGATCATAACTGAATGGGGAGAAAGAGATCTTTCAACTAAGTTAGCTATCTGGCTACACTCTTTCCGAAGCCTTTCAGAATATCTTGTACCTGCCCCAAATATCACAAGAACACTAACAATGAAACATGAACGAAAAATATATAAATGTTACAATGTTCACATTTACAAGAATGACAAGTTTGGGCCAAATACCACAATAAGAACTAGACAACAAATCAAAGAATACATGGTTCATAATTAGACTTTCCTGTGGAATTATTGGTATAACAATAATCTCTAATTTTTATGTTTGAAACTATGAGATTTAAATGTATATATATTATATCAAATTTGAACAAATTTAGGCGATGAAGTTAACAAACCCTACTCAATACCATCCATCCTTCAACATACAACCCTGCAAACATGAAGATTATACCCTGCTATCATATATTCTTCCATGAGATAACACCTAGTTGCAAATTATTTATTCGAGTGAATGCATAGAAGTGGCCTAGGTTAAACATGGGTGAGTTAGAAAAAATATTCAAACATGAGATTAATCGCAAGTCAGTTTGAATCACCATCATGAATAGAAATCATAATCTAAAAAAGGTTGATGAAAAATTTCTCTCTTGAGATTGTCAACAAAATAAGACAGAAATTGTTGCTTCCTTCAATTGTAGGTTATCATTACTAATAACATAGATAAATGTAAAGACAAATTCTCGAATTGTAGTTCAAGTGAATATCAAATGTTGTCAGACCAGGAGGTAACTCCTCAAATGTAATCGTATTATTCATTCGGGTTGTTAATTATTATACACAATAGAGAGTGATTGTTCAGTTCATCTCCCGATGACTCTTCATTTTCTCTATTATTTATTTACACTAATTACAATTGTTCACCCAATCCTTGTGAGTAGGTGTCAACATTCCCCCCCCTAATCTGAAGGGATGTTGGTGAGTCCAAGCATCATTCTGAATCTTTCAAGTTTTTCTCTTCCAAGTGCTTTGGTGAATATGTTTTCAATCTTCTCATTAGTGGAACAATGGTGAAGATGGATTTTTTTCGCCTCAACATGATGTCGAATCAGAATTGATGTGCTTCATTCGATCATGAAATTTTGGGTTCTTGGCCAACTTTATTTCCAAGGTATTGAAAATCATGAGTGGAGTCGATTGTACTTATTTTATCTGCAAATCTTCCAGAATTTTCCTGAGCCACACAATTTCTTTTGTTGCCTCAACTGCTGCCACATATTCTACCACTGTTGTGGAATATGCTGGAACTGACTGTTTGCATGATCTCCAAGAGACATCTCCTGATCCAAGACTCATAGCACAACTTGAAGTAGATACCTTAGTTTTTTTGTCTCCATCGTAGTCTGAATCAAAGTATCCAATCAAGTTGATGTCGCCCACCTGTGTATACTTGATTCCAAAGTATTGAGTTCCCTTCAAGTACTTTAGAACTCTTTTCATAGCATATTAATGTCTATCACAAGGCTTTTTCATAAACCTGTAGATGATTCCTATTGAGCCTCAAAATTACTCTTTCCCTAGCATCTCTTCTCATTCCTTTTCTTTGTTTTTCCATAAGAAAGATGCATTCTCATCACCAATGACTGGTATATACTGTCTTGAGGAGGAAATTTAGTGATTTACATGCTATGATTTTATGCTTTGTTGTTTGAATAAATTTTTGTATATTAGCTACTGAATGCAGCCCATTCTTCAACTAACCAGCTATTCCACAACTACTTCCATGCTCTAACAAGTTCCAGTTGTCAAAAGGAGAAACCAGCCACATGGGCAGCTCTGAAATAATTGTGACATGGACTCTGTCCTATTCATTCGCCCTAGGTCGACAAAGAATATGGGATAAGACTATGGTCAATGGATAAGTCAAACACAAAGAGACCGAGGGTAACATGACTCTATTTCATGTTTAATTAATACGTTTCACAATGATGGGAAGAGTTATCTAGAGTAACTACCTATACCTATAGACTCCAATAGCCAGTTGTACAAATGAATCCAACAACCACCATGTCTTGGATTTATTTCTCCAGCAATCGAGGAAGAAATTCCGCATATTTGTCTTCTACGTGTTTGGCTGTAGCATGCTTTTCTCCACAAACAGTTATATGATTTCTCTTATAAATACCTGTGTAAAGAACCAAAGAAGTTAGCAGTAATAATAATAGTTTTTATGTGAAACCAAAGTTCCAGACTCTATAATTTTTGAACGTTTTGTGTCCTTGTTTTAATATGAGAAGACTGCCTCTTTTTATGAACATCTGAAGGAATTCTCTTGCAGTTGATTGAGAAAGCGTAGCCTAATCAGTTGTAGAGGGCCCCTGCACTAAAGAGGTTTTATTTTATTTATTTGTCTTCTTCTTGTTAACTATAAATTCATCATTTTCTTTCTGAAACAGAGTTTATAATCATTTTTCTTACTAACAACATTTATAATTTAGAGAAATTTCCATTAGATTGATTTATGTTTGGTTCTTATCAGTAGTTTAGAAAATACATTGCTGAATAATTTACTTCATTTATTGTTTTGCTAGTTTAAATTCTCAGTTAAACTAACCAGTGTCATTTACTGTCTTTGCCATTTCATTTTTAGTTAAAAATACTAACTCATTGTGTTAATGAATGTTTACGGAAAACCCTTCAAGTTGATAATTCATCCCTAACTAAGTGGTTGAACATTTCATTTATGCAATGAGTTATTTCTGCATCTTTGTGTTTGCTTTCTCTTAGATTAATGAAGTAAATAATTACTCAAATGTCATCCCAAGGAGACTTTCTCCCAAAATTGAGAGGCAGAGTGACCAAGTATTTCATTTAGTTTTATTTATGTAATTAGTTAGACATCAATTGCAATTATCACTTCCAATTCTAATTCATGATTTGGAAATAATGGTAAAATCAGAATAGAAACTTTGTTTTCATTTCCTTCTTCACTTTGTTTCCATATATTTCTTAGTTCTGTTTTCCATTTTTTTTTAGATTTTTAGCAGTCTTTAAGAAAAATTAGATTTAGTTTTGATAATTTACGTTGTAAATCATTAGGAATTAAAATACCAAAACCCCCCCAAAAAGCATAAAACATACAAACAACAAAGTAAGAAGGGTTAGCTAGCACAAATGGTGCACTACACTTTATCAGTTTACGATACCCAGATTGATAATTTATGTAGAGAAATTTAGGACACTAAATTGACCAAACATTTTGGAACCATTTCCAGGGAAGTGTAACTAGGTAGTCTTATCTCTTACATTCAAAAAAAAATTGACATGCATAGAGAAAGAGACTCTAAGGGTAGATTTATAGCTAGGGGCAGAAGTTCAATTCCTAAAACACCACCTACTCCACCAAGAACAAGAAAAGTGTTAAGGGATAAAGTCCCCTAGGGCTTTGGGTCAAAACCCTAGTAGAGCAAGAGTAATTCACAACAAGAAACAAGCAAATAACTCAAGAAAAATGCTTAAACAAGAAAACTATGCGAGGATGTACATACCCGGGGTCCATCGTTTAGGTAGTTCCAGCCAGCATTCAAACCCTTTGCAATTCCTCACAATCTTTGAACCTGCAAAACAACAAATTCAAAGACACATAGCAACATATAGTTAAATCATTATAGTGAAATCAACTTTATAGCATATAAATAGATGGTTAGTTATACATTGAAATAGTCATTCATACATAAACCATAACAATAACATCAGATGCATGAACAAAGTTGATATCAGGAACAAGGTAGTGTTTCTTTTATTGCAGATAACTATTATCAAAACATAGAAAGGGTTCACCTGAGTCTTCCTCTTCCAACTCCAAGCGGAACCATCCTCCAAGTCTATCAAGTCCTGGTCTTCAAAAGGATCCTTCCATAACCAACACAAAGATATCTCCCACAAGTGAAAGGTTATCAATTCTGAAGGAAGCAAGGGTTTCCTGAACTTGGGGAAGTGCTTGAAGCATAGGGATCTTCAGATTTGATCAGGGGATAATCCCAATAGAGTAATCTCTATTTTCTCTCCTCCTTAAGGCCTTCCCATTGAAGTATTTTTATACTTCTCCCAAAGTAGTTTTGTAGTTGGGAAACAGTTGGGAACAATTGGGCCATGGGCACTAATAGGTAATCAACAGGTAAAACCTGTGATCTCTGCCCATAATTAAGGAAATTTAATTTTTTTAAGTGTTTTAAGACATATACGCGGGTTGGGTATAGACTGACCTACGTGTACATGCATTTAATATAGGGCAAAGTCACGTACAGGGAGTAAAACACTATTTTTTTTAATATTTGGACCAAGTGTGGAAGGAGGGGTTACCCTAGGCCATAAACCAAGCAACACAAATACATAAGGTGGTATTTGGAGCTATAAAAAAAGACACACCTCCATCCCAAACTCATACTCCCAGCCATAGGACTCCTAGAATTGTAGGGGCAGAAATCCAATCAAAAGAATCTCCTACTTCATCTACAAAGTCAGTCCTAGGGGAGAAAATTTTTGAATCTCCAATAGCAGGAATAGCCTTTTTCACCTCCACAGGAGAGCACATTTTAGTTGAAGAATTAGGAATATCTAGTGAAGAAGAAGAAGTAGAACCTCTCTCCCATATTTCATTAATATAAGAACCTGAGGAGGACGAAGTTACCTTGCAGGTTGAACCCTATAATGACTCTAAATAAACTATAATGGTAGAAGAAGAACAAGATGGAGAATTCTCAATATTTGGAGGAGGGGGTAGAGGGAGAAGTACAGGAAATAACGAAGGAGGTAGAGGAAATAATGGAGGAGGCAGAGCAAATAGGGAAATAGATAATTCTTTTGGATTCCCTATAGTGGATGAGGAAAGAAATGCCACAATGAAAAATATCTCACCTTTTGTCCTCCCAAACTTCTATGGGTCAAAAAGTGAGGATCCTGAAACATTCCTATTTGATTTTGAAGTCTTGTGCAGAACCTATGACTATCTAGAAGACTCTAAAAACTTAAGTTGTTCCCTTCAACATTGAAAGGACTTGCTTTGAAATGGTTCATGGGGTTAGTCACTAAGTTCATTAGAACATGGAATGACATGAAAAAAACATTTTTGGATAGGTATTTGGATTATTGCATGCCTACCAATTGCAAAGATGAAGTGTTCAAAATGATGCAAAGAGAGGATGAAAACTTAGAGGATTTGATTGAGAGATTCAACTATAATTTGAAAAGATAAAAGATGAACAATTTAGATGAGGATACCTTGAAAGCTCCTTTATTAAAAGCCATTAGAGATGAGTGGATAGATATCCTTAATGTGATGAGGAAGGGAGATATCTCTCAACTCCCATTAAATGATATAGGAGAATTATGTGTTCATCTCTCAAGAGGGAAATCTAAAACTGGGAAAGGTCCAAGAGATCCTTCTCTTGTTAGAGTAAACAAATCTACAATTAGATCTGTAAGTAGGGAAGAAATTGGTAATATGGTTGATGAATTTAAAACTGACATCCTAGGGAGTCTTAGTGAGCAATTAGACACCCTTAAGTGGCAAAACAAGCAGAAAACTGAGGCTGATGCTTTAGCGATTTTTTGTCCAAAATGTAGAAAAAAACATGCTCTAAGAGAATGTCATTTGGATGAAAAAGTTGTAGAAACTTGTATGATTTGCTCAAAAAGCCATGAGACCAAGGGTTTTCCTTCAATTCCAGGTCTTAAGGTTGTCTTTCAAGAAGAAACAGTCTCAAATTCTGTAGAACCTCTTTGTTTTGTTGCTAGAAGACCTTGGCAGGGCCCACAAAATCAGGGATTTAACAATCAAATGTATCTTCAACCCCCACCAAATTAGAATTCTTGGTAGCAACCTTGGCCTCAACCTTAATCTCAATCTCAACCTTGCCCTCAACCTCAATCTCAATCTAAAACATGGGCACAAGGAGTACAAAATCCTTATGGAAGATTTTCTCAATATTATCAATATCCTCCATCATATCAGAATTATCCTCCCCCACACATTCCGCAACAAAATCAACAGCCACAAATTCAAAATCAGAACCCTCAACTTTCATTACCATTTCCACAACAAAACCAAAATCCTAAACTCTTACTACCATTTCAGCAGAAACCAAATCATCTACCTACCCAACCATTACCAAACCCCAACAATAAAAATCCTTAGAATGCTTACATGGTAGAAGGACAACAATTTCCAACTTGTATGATCACTCCTCTAGATCTTAATGATGTTCAACTGAGATCTGGTAGGATATTAGAAAAGGAAAGACCTTCTGTAGTTATTCAGGAACAAGATAGTTCTGAGGAATATTCTCTAAAGGTCAATAAAAGTTTTGAGGGAACATCTCTTCAAAACCAAAACATTGAAAAAGAAAAACAAAAATGAATCACTGAACACAACTCCTATCATTGAGTAACCAACGTCTACTTCTACACCTCCTTTTCCTGAAAGATTACAAATTGATAGAGGAGTAGAAAAGAAGATTATGTTGCCCAATAATGATTTTCTATATGAATTGAAGAATGTCTGTATCAAAATCCCTTTGCTACAAGCCATTAAAGAAATTCCAATTCTAGCCAAAACAATAAAGGAGTTGAGCATAAGGAAACAAGGAAGAAAAACAAAGGAAACAAAAAGAATTCACCTGGTAGGAAAAATAGCAGACATAATGATGGGAAAAATTGTCATACAAAAATATGTGGATTCAGGAAGTCCAATTGTGACAACACATATCAATGGAGTTGAAATTCCAAATACATTGATTGACCTAGGGGCAGCAATAAACATCATGAGCAAACAAACTATGGAGTAGCTCAAGCTTCCTAATCTTCTTTACACATCTACCTTACTGCAACTAGCAGACATATTAGTAATCAAACCAGATGGTGTGTTAGAAGATATTTTAGTATCCATAGATTCTTAGGAATATCCTGTTGATTTCATGATCTTATCTCCCATGAACAATCTAGGAGGACATCCACTCATATTAGGAAGAACTTGGTTGGCCACAGCTGATGCTTTTATTAGCTGCAAATCTGGTGACATGTATATTTCTGATGGTAATTCAACAAAAAAATTTACTCTATATCCTCCAGCAAAAGAAATCACAGAAATAGATGACAAATAATGGATTGATGATGAAGATGATATTCAACCTCTCTTTACTATTTCAAATATTAGTGAAGATATTCAAATTTTAAATACATTGGAAAATTTTGAATCATCTTCAGAATATGACCATGAGCAATTTCAAGAAAAATCTAATTTGAATATTTTTCATCTAGGCAAATGTCTCTCTATTCTATGGAAGAGTTTGGTAGCTCTAGAATTGAAATTTTTCCAGGTAGGACATTGAACATAAGAAAAAACTTGGAGAAATTGCAACAAGAAGAGCTAACCAAAACATTACAAAGAACATTCTGCTACATTTTCATGGGAATAGACTGACATGAAAGGCATTGATCCTAAGAAATGTATCCATCACATCTATATTGAGGAAAATTGTAGACCTATCAAACAACCTCAGAGAAGGATGAATCAAAATCTTAGAGAGATTGTGAAAGGAGAACTCAAAAAATTACTAGATGTAAACTTCATTTACCTAATTTCAGATAGTCGATGGGTTTCTCCTTTGGTACTAATTCCTAAAAGGAATGGTAAATGGAGGGTGTGCATTGATTACTGAGAATTGAATAAAGCAACCCTTAATGATCATTTTCCTTTGCCTTTTATAGATCAAGTGTTAAATACATTAGCAGGTAAGAAGTATTTCTCATTCTTGGATGGTTTTAGTGGTTATAATCAAATTCAGCTAGCACCTGAAGATCAGGATAAACCACATTTACTTGTCCATAGGGAACTTATGCCTACCGAGTAGTTCCTTTTGGGTTATGTAACACACCTGCAACATTCCAAAGAGCAGTACTAGGAATTTTTTCTAATCTAATACGTGATTGTGTAGAGGTATTTATGGATGATTTTATAGTCTACAGGAATACATTTGAAGAAGCTTTGGAAAATTTGGAAAATGTTCTTAGAAGATGTAAAGAAACAAACATTTCACTAAGCTATGAAAAATGTTTTATGATGTTCACAGAAGGTATTGTTTTAGGACATCACATTTCAGGAGATGGGAGTAAAGTTGACAAATTTAAAGTTGAAGTCATCTCTAAATTATCAATTCCAAATTGCCAAAAGGATGTTAGAAGTTCTCTAGGTTTTATAGGATACTATAGAAGGTTTATAGAAAATTTCACTAAAGTAGTGTTACACAAAAATATCGTCACCATGACTATTTGCAGTCATTATGGGTCTATCATCACTTATATTGTCCTCCTAAGCAAGTCTCAGACCTCAGCTCTTCATGTCAAGCTTTGCAAATGAGAGAAAGACATTAAAAATCAATAAAGCTCTGGTTCCGCACTTTCTCTCACTTTTTCCCGCAAGCCCGCACCCTTTGTTCATATTACCTGCGTATCTACACGCTCTGTCTGTAAAGGGGTGGCTGTGTACCCCTGTAAAAGTCAAAAAGGCACAAGTTTATTATAAAAAACTCACTTTGGGTTAATTATAGATGATTATAGAAGGAACTTTGACCTGGATTGTTCGCTCCAAGGTGGTTCATGCATCCCAAAAGAGAAGGAGCTAATCCCTTGATAGGAGGAGCTATCCCTTTGAAGGAGGGCTTTATCCTTTTGAAGGAGGACCTAGTAACTTCCCTCCATTGCAATATAAATTAAGGCATTGGGTCAGTTGCTAGGGAGGTTAGAAGATGAACATTTTGAGGGTAAATGCTGATGGAATTGGGACTTCCTAGTTAAACTTGAGAGGAGAGATCACATACGTTTTGGTTTCATTGGGAAGTGAGTGAAACTTGTCAAAGTATAGGAGACTTCTTGTCGGACCCTGGGAGGAGCTTGTACAGCATCAAGGCACAGGTTGTAAAGTTCTTCTTCATTTGAATTAATACAATCAGATTCATTTTCTCAACAAATTGTCTTATGTGGTTTGTTTCATAATCTCCTTGATCATTATGATGAATATGCTTTATGATATTGGCTTTTCAGGTGCTATTTAATTTGGTTCGCTTGTTTG
>APFE031746248.1:155950-172708 GCA_000404065.3 Pinus taeda | reverse complement strand
TATTTTATTATTATTATTGAGCCCCATGATCCTTGATTTGAGGAAGAGCTTGCCTATATAAAGCAAAGGAGATCATTTGGCTTAGTATGCTTTTGGGTTGAATATATTTAGATCTGAAATATTTGGGTTATTGTTTCAAAAAGCTTGATCTATATGAAAGTGAAGTGGAAGGTGAATCTGTAAAGGGTGATCTCCCGAGCGCTTGATCAGATCTGGGCATCTGTCTGACTGTAGCACACTGGTGATCTGTAAATTCAGCCCTAATCTGATGTACGCAGGTGTTTAACGGTGCCTCTGCGTAGGTACGCAGAGCAGAGGAAGGATAAGTGCGTGGGTACGCAGGGGCGACAAAGGCGCAGTGCGTGGGTACGCTAAGGCGACGAAGGAGCAGTGCATGGGTACGCAAAGCGACAATGGTTCATGTGTGTACGCACAGAAACAGTACGCGGCGCGATAGTGTCTTTGGGTGCGTGTCTTCAGTGAAGTACGCAGCGCGATAGTGTATTTGGGTGCGTACTGTACGCAGCGCAGTAGAAGAAGCAGTGCGTGGTCACGCAGTGCAGCAGAAGGAGCTCTGCGGGTATACGTAGAGAAGCAAAGGGTGAAGTGCGTAGCGACGCAGGCTAGTAAAAGGAAAAATGCGTATCTGACTTAAGATCTTCTGTTGACTGAATTTTTCTGTTGATAAGATGTTCTAGGTTCAGATCTGTTATTTTCATCTGGTTACTGCAGCTGACTGTAATTTATATGTACCTGATGATCATTTGATGTATATGGATCTAGTTTGAAAATTTATGAAAAGTGGTCCTTGTAAAGAAGTAGGGGGTTGTAGCTCCCTTCCAGGTGAGACTGGAAAACGAGAGAGAGTGTGTAAGCTCTCATGCAGGTTGCAGCCTGCGTACTGGTAAAGGACTGCACCAGTACAAGACCATTGTAAAAGGAGTTTCTAAATTTGAAAGAAGATAGAGACATATTGCAGCAGGTGGTTTTCACCCACATTGGGTTTCCACCTTATATCTGGTGTTCTTTGATGTGACTGTCTGTTTTTCTTATTCATGCTCATTATTTTATGGTTCTGATATGCAAAAATAATTCAAAGTATAAATAAGGAAGATTTGGTAAAAGGACTAGATAATACTGATTCACCCCCCCCTCTCAGTATTATTTTCAACAGGTAGGCCTAAAACACTTGTTTGCCTTTATTTTTAATTTCATATTTAGAGAATGATAGTTTTTGATTGGCTTGCTTGTCACTAGATATCTTTAGATACTAGGGAGGTCGATCTTGTCCGCAACCTTGACTCAATCCGTATGACAAATAGCATCCCCACTCTTCAAATTTCTTACCAAAGATTGTGAATTCAATTGGAATTTCGATTGCCAATTGGCATTTGAAACATTAAAAACAAAAATTTCTGAACCACCCATTTTAAGAGGTCCAAATTGGAAACTCCCTTTCCATATTTCAACAGATGCTTCAGATATAGCTCTGGGAGTTGTATTGGGACAAGAAGATTTGATTCCTAATGCCATTTACTATATAAGTAATAATTTGACTCCCACTGAGTTAAATTATACGGTGACTGAAAATGAATTTTTAGTTATTGTTCATGCAATTAACAAGTTCAGACAATATATAACAGGCTATGAAACCTTTGTTCATACAGATCACTCTACAATTAGATATTTAATGAATAAACCTCTTATTAATGGCAGAGTTACAAGATGGCTTTTACCTTTGCAAGAATTCAATATTATTGTGCTTGATAGACCTGGAAGACAAAACACAATTGCTGATTTCTTGTCCATGATTCAAAATATCAAAGAATATTCTCCGGCTGAAGATAAGTTTCCTGATGAATATATTTTTGCAATAACTATTCAAACTCCATGGTTTGCAGATATTGCTAACTATTTAGTAACAGGAAAGTTACCTTCACATTTGTTTCCTAGAGAGAAAAGAAAAATTATTCAGGAAAGTGCAAGATATTCATGGATCACTAATGAATTGTATAAAATAGGCCCATATCTTATGATCAAAAGGTGTGTCAGGGAAGATAAAATGCTCGAAATTCTTAAGGCATGTCATGATGAGCCATGTGGTGGACACTTTGCTGACAAAAGGACAACTTATAAAATCCTTTCTTTAGGATATTATTGGCCATCCATCTTCAGAGATGCTAAAGAATATGTCAGGATATGTGATAGCTGCCAAAGGGTAGGGAAACCTGCTCCTTCAAATGGAATTCCATTACAAATTTGAGTACTCATTGAACCTTTTGAAAAATGGGCCTTAGATTTTGTTGGGCCAATTAATCCTCCATCTAAGAAAAAACGTATATATGGGTATGCACTGATTATGTCACTAAATGAGTGGAAGCCAAAGCATTACCTTTTGCTAATGAGAAATCTGTAGTGAATTTTCTTTTTGAGGGCATCTTTACTCGTTTTGGTGTTCCAAGAGAAATTGTGACGGATTAGGGATCTCAATTTACATCTAACATGGTGGAAGGGCTTGTGGAAGAATACAAGATCAAACATAGGAAATCTACTCCTTATCATCCTCAAGCAAATGGTTAAGTGGAATCCACAAATAAAGTGATTGAAGGAATCCTCACCAAGACTATGCACCCACATAGAAGAGATTGCTCTGAAAGGCTTCCTGAAGCCTTATGGGCCTATAGAACTACATGGAGGAACACAATGGGACATACAACCTATGAACTTGTTTATGGGAAATAAGTCCTGTTTCCTATAGAGTTCCAAATTAGAACTTTCAAGATGACAGTCCAACTAGGACTAGATTTATTAGAGGCACAAAAGCATAAGCTGGAGCAATTAAATGAACTTGTTGAAATGAGGCAAGAGGCAATCCAAAGGACTAGTATATTACAACAATAGAGGACTAAATGGCATGACAAATATGTTCAAGGATTTTCAAGGGAAGTTTCAAACTCATTGGATTGGGCCATATGAGATTGAAAATGTCCTTAGTAATGGAGCAGTGAGGATAAGAATAATAGATGAAAGTAAAACTCCTCTTCTTATGAATGGTCATAGATTAAAGATATATCAGAAACCAATTTCAAAAGACAAGTTCATTAATATTTTCCAAGAAAATTCTGAAATGAAGCTAGTGAAGAAGAATTCTTCTTCTCCACTAACTTAGTCTTTATTTTTCCTATGAAAAAAAGGAAATTGTATAAGGTTGAAAACCAATCATTGATTGGCATACTTATACAGAAAATACAAGGTGAAAATCAGAGGTTTCTGACACCTTATATTTTCCATTTTTTCTCTATAATAAATAGTGACAAAAATCTACAATCACTCCGTAGTTTAGATTCTGCAAATTCATCATCTCATCTCACCTCACTCCATTTTATTTTTGCAGTTTCACTTCATCTCATTGTCATATTCCATCAATAAATTTCTCAGCTTTTTTTTCCTTTTACAACTTTCATTCCATTTTCATTTCATTTATCATCTTGTCTTACATCTCATTCATTTCACTCACATAGCCACTTCCATTTCATTCATGATCCATAAGCCATATTTCACTTCCTTTTTCACGTTCTGCAACTGATTCTATTCTGCAGCTAATCTGATTGTGCAACTATAATTTGTTTATCATTTTAGGCATAAGTGTACAACTCATAATAAAATCATGTTTGCAGGGAATTGAAAGAAAAATCAATTTTTGAAGACTCAAGGTACCTGTGGATCAACATAAAAAATTAGCAAGTGAAAGGTAAAGGTTCCGAAGGTAAATACAAAGATTTATTTCAAAAAGCAATTTGAAAACATAAGTTTGTATAGTATGTATAATCGCATGTCTCCTTAATCAACCATCATTTGAATTGATTGCCACTAAATCTCCACCATATCTTCCATCTTTAATGACAAATAGTCTCAATGATTCTTTCATAACAAATCTCCACTTCAAACTCCATGACCTGTACTTAAACAATCCTCCACAACTCCACCTGTTAACGGTCAAGATGATGGTGTGACCTACCTATCTACGACTCTCTAAACCCTTACTATCTATTTATTACATGCAAACCCTTAAGTTTATTTATCCTATAACACGCAGTCATTTCATATACATAGTCTTTCCATTTTCTATACACACATTCTTTCCATTTTCATATATACGCAGTCATTCCATTTCCATACACATAGTCGTTCCATTTCTTAATAACATTTGTTTCATAGACATTAAGAGTAATTTTGAAGGTTAATTGAAAACAGGGGATATGGGGCTTATTGTCAGGACAGAGCCCGTAGGGGTAAAATATATGGAGGGGTATCCACAGCTTAAAGGGATGCTACAGAAGGCTGGATGGTTAAATTTTATTGAGAAATTTGATGGCTACCACAAGGAAATTACCAAGTCTTTTGCAAGGCCATTTGATGGCACAGAAGTGGAGATAACAGATATTAAATTTGCAGTCACAGAATCCTTTATAGCAGAAGAAACAGAGTTGCCGAGACAAGGAGAAAGATGGTTTAAAAACAAGGAATTTCATGGTGAATCTTGGAAGGTGATCCTCAGAAACCCAGGTATGGATGTTACAATATTTAGAAAGGGAATTCCTATTTCAGCACTCAAGAAAAAATGGGGTAATATGATGTTGATATTGCAAAAATTCATTACATGTGAAGGAATATTTGGGCCTATGTATTTTCACCATATACGCTTATTAATGAATTTCGTAGAAAATGGAACCATCAACCTTCCCTTCTTCCTTCTAAACAGTCTAAGAATAATGGCTACAAATGTCCAAAAGAAAATTGAATCCATAGAAACAACTATGAATCATCATGGATTAGTAAAGATACTAGTTGAATTCCATTTTAAACGTATAGGGGATACCTGGGAAGATTTCTTGGTAAGAAATTTTTTCCAGGATGCTCCAGAGTCACCTGAGGAGAGTCATGTTAAGAAAGGTAGGAGGAGAAAGATTAGCATTAACGTTCAAAACAAATCTGGAACCTCCTCACAAGAAAATGATGAAGAGACAACTTCTAAACTAGAGGTTAGAAAGCAAACTAAATAGAAAGGAAAAATGAAAGAGATAGCTGAAGAAATCAATGAAGACATTGCTGAACCTTCATCACCACAAGAAGATGAACAATTTCTCTCTGAGAGACTGACCAAGATTAGGGAGAAAATCATGAAAAAGGAGGAGATAGGGAAGAGAAAGAAGGACATAAGAGAAGAAACCATAAGCTTCCAAAACCTGAGAAGGAGCTCCAAACTCCGAGGTAAGGTGAGGAAGGTAACATAAAAAGGAGCCCAGTTCATAAACTTATAGGAAGAAACCCCAGTTCAATCTCCTGACAGTATTCCACCTGAACACAGCCCACAAAACTCTCCTCCACAAAATTTGCAAGGTAGCCCAAGTAGCGATTCTCCTGACATAGATCTAGTACAACAGAAAATTTATGATTACATAGAATCTCTAGAAAAGAAAAGTTCCCCAATGGATCCAGGATCCTTAGCCAACCTAGAAAAACCTTTCAATACACAAGAACCTTTGACTGACTCCCTCAAATAGGAAATCTATGAGTTGGAGATATTGAACAGGCATATTAAGAAAGAAAATGAAACCCTGAAAGAACAAAGCAAACTGGATAAAGCCATTCGTGACAATACAATACTGCACTTAGGGCTGTGGTACAAGAAGAATAGGAAGTTGAAGAGGAAAAATAGGAATTTGAGTGGAACACTTATCAACCTAAAATACAAACTTCTTATGAAGAAGCCCAAGATGGCAGTTAGTGTAAGGAGAAGTAAGAAAAGGAAGTTGGAAGTGATGGAAGAAGTATCAGAACAGATGCAATAGGAGAAAGAAATTCACATTTTTGAAAATTGCATGATGACATGCAATGATTTTGCAGTGGGGGTATGTTGAACCTCAAAATTACTCTTTCGTTAGCAACTCTTCTCATTCGTTTTCTTTTTTTTTTCCATAAGAAAGATGCATTCTCATCACCAATGACTGGTATATACTATCTTGAGGAGGAAATTTAGTGATTTACATGCTATGCTTTTATGTTTTGATGTTTGAATAGATTTTTGTATATTAGCTATGGAACACAGCTCATTCTATAGCTAACCAACTATTCCGCAACTACTTCCATGCTCTAATAGGTTCCAGGTGTCAGAAGGAGGAACCAGCCACATGGGTAGCTCTGAAATCATCGTGACATGGACTTTGTCCTATTCATTCAACTCAGGTCGACAAAGAAGATGGCATAAGAATATGGTCAATGTATAAGTCAAACGCAACGAGACCAAGGGTAACAGGACTCTGTTTTGTGTTTAATTAATACGTTTCATAGTGATGGGAAGTGTTATTCGAAGCAACTACCTATACCTACGAACTCAACAGCCAGCTGCACAAACGAATCCAACAACCACCATGTCTTGGATTTATTTCTCCAGCAGCCGAGGAAGAAATTCTGCATATCTGTCTTCTATGTGTTTAGCTGTAGCATGCTTTTCTCCACAAAAAGTTATATGATTTCTCTTGTAAATATCTATGTAAAGGATTGAAGAAGTTAGCAGTAATAGTAATAGTTTTTATGTGAAATCAAAGTTCCTGACTCTATAATTTTTGGACGTTTTGTGTCCCTGTTTTAATATGAGAAGACCACATGTTTTTATGAACATATGAAGGAGTTTTCTTGGAATTGATTGAGAAAGTGTAGCCTAATCAGTTGCAGATGGCCCTACACTGAAGAGGTTTTATTTTATATATTTGTCTTCTTCTTGTTAATTGTAAATTCATCATTTTCTTTCTAAAATAGAGTTTATAATCATTTTTCTTACTAACAGTGTTTATAATTTAGAGAAGTTTCCATTAGCTTGATTTCATTTTAGTTCTTATCAGTAGTTTAAAAAATACATTGTTGAATAGTTTACTTCATTTACTGCTTTGCTAGTTTAAATTCTAAGTTAAATTGATCAGTGTCATTTACTGTCATTGCCATTTCATTTTTAGTTCAAAATACTAACTCATGGTGTTATTGAATGTTTATGGAAAACCATTCAAGTTGATAATTCATCCCTAACTAAGTGGTTGAACATTTCATTTATGAAATGAGCTATTTCTGCATCTTTGTATTTGCTTTCTCTTATATTAATGAAGCACAAAATTACTCAAATGTCATCCCAAGGAGACTTTCTCCCAAAATTGAGCGGCAGAGTGACCAAGTATTTCATTTAGTTTTATTTCTGTAAATAGTTAGACACCAATTGCAATTATCACTTTTAGTTATAATTCATGATTTGGAAATAATGGTAAAATTAAAATGGAAACTTTGTTTTCATTTTCTTCTTAGCTTTGTTTCCATATCTTTCTTAGCTTTGTTTTCATTTTTTTTTTAGATTTTCAGCAGTCTTTAAGAAAATTAGATTTAGTTTTGATAATTTACATTGTAAACCATTAGGAATTAAAAGACGAAAAACCCCCCAAAACAACATAAAACATACAAACAATGAAGTAAGAAGGGTTAGCTAGCACAAACAATGCACTACACTTCATCAATTTACAATACCCAGATTGATAATTTATGTAGAGCAATTTAGGACACTAAATTGACCGAACAATTCCAACAACAAATGAAATGTCTGGTCTGGTAGTAGTTAGGTAGTTGAGACTTCCTACAAGCTATATATACTTTGTTGCATCCTCAAATTATTTTCCTTCAATGGATGCGAGGTTTAGGTTTTGTTCCATTGGGGTAGTCAAAGGACTGCATTCAGTCATGCCAAAGCTATTGAATAGATCTCCAATGTACTTCTTTTGAGAAAGGAATATGGACGTTGGATTTCAAGTTACCTCAATACCAAGATAGTAATGAACATAGCCCAAATCAGTCATTTGAAGACATTTCCTCAATTCCTTCTTAATGGATGCAATGTAGCTCTCATTGCTCCCTGTCATCGAAAGATCATTTACATATACCACAAGATATAAAACTATTTTGCCAAACTTCTTGACAAGCAAAGTTGCATCATCAAGATCATAATGTTTGAAATCGAGTTTGAGAAGATGCTCAGTTAGTTTTTCATACCAGGCTTGCGGTGCTTGTTTGAGGACATACAAGGATTTCACAAGTTTTTATAATTTATGTTCATGTCCTTTTACAGCAAATCCTTCAGGCGAGGACATAAAAACATTCTCTTTTAGATCTCCATTTAGGAAAGCAGTTTTTACATCCATTTGATGGGCTTTCCAACCGTTATGAGCTGCTAGGGAAAATAGTGTCCAGATGGTAGCCCATTTTGCTGTGGGGGAAAAAGTCTCCTCATAATCGACCCCTTCCTTCTATGCAAAATTTTTTTCCACAAGCCTGCCTTTGTGCTTGTCAAGTGAGCCATCAGCTTTATACTTTTTCTTGTAGACCCACTTGTAGCCAATTGGTTTGGTTCCCAATGGAGGATCAACCAGCTTCCAAGTGCCATTCTTTATCAAGGCATCATACTCCTTTTTCATTGCTTCTTTCCATTCCTCATGCAAAGAAGCTTCTCTGAAGGAATTTGGTTCAAAATATGTAGAAAAATTCAATTCACAATCATAAGAAACATCCATATCAACATGTGAATTAGTGTCATCTACATCACCTCGATTTTGCCGGGTTGAATTTCTAGTTCCTGTCTTCCCAACCTCATCAGGATGAACACTTTCAAGTGTCTTTGTCAGCCACTTTCGCGGACCTTTGTGAGATGGTCCAGGCTGCTCTGTTGATTGAGTTGGGACTGAATCAAGATTGAGTCTCCCAATTTTGTCAATCACATCACTCAAAGTATCATCCGTTGTTAGAGTTTCATGTGGGGGAGAGAGTGCTTCAGAAGAAGATTCCACAAGTTGATCTAGTATTAGAATCCCCTCTTCAAGATGTGGAATATGATTATCAAATTCTTGAAATCATTTTTCATTTGTGAATCTATCCAAGTGATCAAGTTGTCGCTCAACAACATTGTCAGTTTTGGATGATTCAAGAAAGACTACATCTCCAGATACAACAACCTTTTTATTGATTTCATCATAGAGAAGGTATGCTTTGGAGGTGTTTGAATGCCCAAGGAAGATACACTTATGACTTCTTGCACCAAGTTTGTTTCTATGTACCTTTGGTATTAAGGCATAACATGTGGAACCAAAGACCCTGAGATGCTTTACCGAGGGAATGTGCCCATACCACATTTCATAAGGAGTGTTGTTTCTAATAGCATTAGATGGACATGTATTCTTTATATATACAACACATAGAACTGCATCAGCCCAAAATATCATTTTTACATTTTTGAAAAACATCATGGAGCGCACCATATTTAAGATTGTCCTATTCATTCTTTCAGCTACTTCGTTCTTTTGGGGATTACAAGGCACAATTGTTTTATGTTTGATCCCATGTTGGCGAAGATAGTTTTCAAATTCATTTGAAGTGTATTCTTCTCCATTATCAGTGCGAATAGATCTAATATGAGACTGTGCATCATTTTCAATCCATGTATGAAAGCCCTTGAATGTTTGAAAAGCATCATATTTGTTCTTCAATAAATAAACCCAACACATTCTGTTGTAGTCATCAATAAATGTCATCATATATTTATTTCCATTTGTAGAAGAAGCAGGCATTGGACCACATAAATCTGAATGAATGAGTTCAAGTTTTCTATGTGCTCTAGAATGTGAATCATGAAAAGACTATTTGCTATGCTTTCCTAGAATGCAAGCATCAGATTGCTTAATTTTCTTAGGAATTGTAGGCAAACTAGTAACACCTTTTTTCTTCAACAAGCGGAGGTTGTCATAGTTCAAGTGTCCGAATATATCATGCCATAACAAACTTAATGGAAATGTACCTCCTTCATAATAAGAATTGTATGAGAAATTGTTTGCACGAGCAGAGGCACCCTGCAACTTGAGAAGCCTCTCTTCTTCTATCCCCGTCATGACAAGTGAGTGATATGATACTTTTCTCACCTCAAGCTTTCCATCAAACATATGAATGGAGTGTCCTTGCTGGCAGATGTGGACCACGGAAATTAAGTTTCTACTCAGCCATGGGAGATATAAAACATGATGCAGAAGAAAGTCTAGATGACCAAGCAATTTAAGCCTGATTGTACCAAGCCCTGATGGCTTGAGTTTTAGTTTATCTACAAAATATATTGCTCCATCAACATTTTCAGAAAATTCTTCAAAAAAATCTCTTCTAAAATTCATGTGGCAAGTTGCTTCTGAATCAAGCAACCAATACTTTTTCCAAGAAGCAAGTGAAGCATTAAATAAGTCTTCATTTACTCCAATATTACAGTGTGCCACAACACAGTGAGAGGATTCAGGTGCTTTACCTTTCTCTTTGTCATTAGTTTTACCTTTGGGTTGGTTTCTTTCATGCTCAATTCTGTCCCAAGGCAACTTGCATGTGGATGCATCATGTGATCCATCTCTTTTGCAGCGTATGCAATGCAAATATGACTTTTCTCCTTAGGAGTGTCTGCCCCCCTGCCTTTGAAATTTATTCTCTTCCTTTTCAACCACCTCTTCCTCTCGAAGAATCTTGAGCAAAATTCTTTTGTCTATGTGTAAGGCACACAACCTCTTCATAAGACTGAGGGGTTGTCTTCTTCCCAAAGGCTTTCTCTCTTTCACCATTTTTTTTCACAAGGGAGTCAAAGGTAATATCTTTGAGGTTTCCATTTTCTTGCAATGACTCAAGATAATTTGAGTAAGTAGGATAAAATGCCTTGAGAAAAGCTATTAGAGGAATGTTGAGTTCAACATTAGTGATTTTGATATCATGCATAATAGAGTTTACTTCTAATGTAAGAGCAAGAGGATCATCATTTTGTAATTCAAGGGTGAACAATTTAATCATGAGTTGAACAAATTCAAGTGCAGAGTGTGAGTCATAGAGTTCCTTTAGTTTTTGTAAGGCTTCAAAAGAATTTGAAAATGGTGAAATACGGTGACTCACCTCTTCATTTACAGATGCTACAATCAATGCATAAGCCTTGTTGTTCTTATTTTCCCAATGGCAAATTCCTTGTCTGAGGTAGGCTGTTTTGGCTCTTTGTCTCTGTCTCCAACACACACTCCTTTCCATAGCTCATTATAAATGGGAGTGTGTTTGATTTTCCACAACCATTTAGGATATTTCTCCTTCTCGCTGAGAACCACTCCCACAATAAATATCACTGAGTGCATTTTTAGAAATGACGCAAGAGGTTGATGAAAATGGGGTGGTAGTCTGTAATTCGACTATTGGTTAACTTTGTAACCAATCAGATGTGCTTAAATCTAGTTCTGTATGTCAATTTTCCCCCTGAGGGTCCTACTTATTTGACCAATAACTATCAGTCCCCCATTGACTTCTCCTTTTATCAAGCACTTCAATCGTGTCATGATCTCACATCTCCAGACCCAACGGATATCACTTCATCTGCTTACCAACTAACCCAGATGATCTCCATCGTTGATGTGACCCGTGCAATCGAACTATTGTCACACAATCTCATAACAAAACCAAAAGGAATAAAAACCCCAGTTCATAACCTTATCACGTCCACTTCTAACATTAACCTTCACGCACTTTCAGAAGCAATAGGTGTCCGATCACCCATTCAATGAACGGTCCAATCACTCTCAACCTTAAACTCTTTTTAATAACCATAACGTGTATCAAAAATAAGTTAACTCACATGCATCTTTCAATGTGATCACAGTCAGATCTAACCTAACTAATCAAATGGCTATCATGTCACCCACTCGCTAACTAGCTTGGTCAATCTCCACCATCGATCAATCCTACTTGATCCAATGACTATCATGTAAACTTGCGTGAAATCTTGGATGATGCATAGCAAGTCGAGAGTGCGCGAGAAAAGTGGTTTTCCCTTGCTACGTGTCAATTGCTAAGGTTAATTGTGTGAAATTTAGGAATACCACTTTCAGCTTTTAGGGTGCACGAGATACCACTTACCACTTCCCAAAGACTACCCACGTGCTTAATTCATATTTTAATAAAGACACTTAAGAAAAGGTTTAGTGCTTAAACTCAATATTAACACTTAACACTAATTGACTGTGATTTATAAAATATATGAATAGAGAAAAATACCCTATAGAATGCCGATACACAATCATAAGAGAATTTCATTCATCGCACCCATGTTTAACACTATGAAACCGAGAGAGTGATACCTCAACTGTGCTTGTGGAGGAGTTGCCTCACATAACTAGCTAAACGTCTGTAGTAGTTGCTAGAGAGGGGTAGCAGATGCCAGAGAGGGGCAGCAGTGAGGAGAGAGGAGTTACAAAGTAGAGAGGGAGGCCAAAAATGGCACTGGCTCTGATACCATGCTAGACCAGGAGGTAACTCCTCAAATGTAATCATATTATTCATTCAGGTTGTTCATTATTATATACAATAGGGAGTGACTGTTCAGTTCATATCCCGATGAATCTTCATTTTCTCTATTATTTATTTACACTAATTACAATTTTTCACCCAATCCCTATGATTAGGTGTCAACAAATGTCATATGCCAAAAATTTCCCCATATTGTGACTAGAATAGATCAACTCTCATGTAAGGAAATATAATAAAATGTTGCAAATGATCTAAGCATGTACTAATAAAACCTACCATATTTAGTGCTAATATGTAAAGTTTCTTATTCCATAATTAATATACATTTGTCACAATTCATTGTTTTCAGTGCTACACCCTACATTTTATGAGGTTTCACATTGTGATTTTCATCGCATTTGATGGAATTTGCGAGTGGTTCCTTACATATTTTGATGGACTTATGGAAGATATGCCTTCATTGAGGATCTATAACTATTCGAAATAATATTGAGAGGGGAGGTGAATTAGTATTATCAAATCAATAACTTTTTCATTTCATACTCAGATTTATATATGCTACTTCAATGAAGGTAACTCACGTGTACACACAACTATCTTTAAAGTAACTAGTGTATATCCAACAAACTTATGATTCAGTTAATTCATCATATGTTGATATTTAATCATTTCATCAATACTTCATTAATCGTATAAATAGTAACCATGTGTAGTAATAACAGAATAAACCATCACACATAAGCAACACACATGGACACCAAGACTTAAGGTGGAAACCCATTGCGGGACAAAAACTACCTACTGATGTCTTCTTTTAATGTAAGAAAAACCTATTTACAATCTTATAAGGGTGCATACTCATACCAGTATGTAGGCAACCACCTGTAGAAGGCTACAACCTCCTCTCTTCAACAGCTTCTACTGGAAGGGAGCTACAACCCTCTAGCTCTTGTACTAGCCACCCTCTTTACTAGTACGCAGGTGCCAACCTACAAAAGGCTCCAACCTTCACTCATTTTCCAACTGATACGGGAAGGGAGCTCCAACCCCCTGGCTCTTTTACTGGCCGATAGGTTTACCAATATGTCGGCACCAGCCTACATAAGACTACAACCTTCTCTCTTCCACTAGGGACCACGTTTCATAAATTTTCAAATTGGATACTCCTGGAACACAACACCACAATCTGAAGGCCACATTTCATCCAATTTTCATATTGGACCCATCAGTAACATTGAAGGTCATAATCAATCACCACTGCAATACAACCACTCACTAAAAACCTATCATCACTGAAGCGAATCACAATCAATGAATTTGAATATTTAGAATACTGTCACTAGAACACAAAGTATAACCCAGAACTCTGCAACAACAACTATAACCAACTGCAACTTCAAACATCATATTTCATAATATATACGCTAATTTTATGTGTTGAACCAGAGTGTATATGCGCTTTTAGCAAAGTGAACCAATGTATAGATCTAAAAATACTAACTTAAAACTTCACAACTATTCCAGGCTTCTTTCATACCTAGATCATAACATCTACAAAATAAAACATGTGTTAGTATTCATATCTAGTCCAATCAACATCAGATCATGCAATGATAAGTCATTTCAATTCTTATGATCATGATCTAGCATTGTATCCAAGGTGCACAAAATATTTCAGATCATCTCATAATCATAGCCCCTGCAACATAACATATACTTCAGATAGAAGTATTCCTCAGAAACCCATTCACTTGCACACCTTGGCCTTATGATATTCTCCTCCTTATATAGTTTTAGGCCTTTCTCTATATGTCAGACCAAAACCACTTAGGACCCGTGGTATTCTTGGGCGAGATCAAATAGTCGTTACTCCACTCAATATTGTGGGCTAATACCATGGTATTTACCCCTGATATTTGTTGGCATTATGGCACAGGTTTGGGGCTATGGTACAAGTGTTGTCCTTGATGGCAACCTTCTTTGGTAACAGATCTCAGTTCAGGCACTCAGAAAGTAGAAAAAGTCATATACGTAGGTTCATCTAGACTAAGGCGCGTATACATGCGGGTTATACATTACAAAAGTGCGTATATGTTGGTGATCATCCTTTTGGTCCATGGCAGTTAGATCTTGGAACTTGAACCTATGTTTTGGACCATGGCGTCTCGTCAGATGTGTCGATCCCTAGTTTTGGGTTCATGGTATTGAAATGTTATGGTTTTGGACCATGGTATTGGGGAAGGCCTAAGACTATAAAAGAGGAAGGAGATCTTGTGACAAACGACCATCTGAATTATTATTGAAGATCTGATAAAGTGCTAGAGTTGGTATATTGGGTGGTGATGCAGATCTGGATCTGAAGGAAGGAGGAACCTTAGCGCCAAAGGAAGGATAAGTTCTATTCATGGGTCATAATCTTTAAGCTTGGATGATAGTATCTTTGTATGATTTTGATCTACTAGATGTGGTGCTTGTCTGATCTATAAGTCTGCTAATCTGGGTTAATTAGTGATTGAATATCTGGAAGAGCGTGTTGTCTTTTATAGATCTGTATGCAGGTTCAGTAAAGCGAGGGCGTGTATACACGCAATTTAGGTGAAGTAAAGGCGCGTATACGCAGGTTGTTCCATACGAAGATGCGTATGCACACAAGTTGTAGACTGTTGAAATTGCGTATATGCTTTAAGTTGTGATCTAGCTGTTTCTGCTTATTGCTGCTGTGTTCTGGGTTCTGTTGTGTGGTTTCTGGTACTATGTTTGGGTACAACTGGCAGAGGAGTATCTACTTAACTTCAGATCTAGTTGGTGAAAAGGAGTTTGGTTGATGAAGAATTTCTTGATGACTGTTTGATGTTCATGGATCCAGTCTGAAAATTGATGAAACGTGGTCCCTGGAAGAAAGAGAAGGTTGTAGCCTTCTGTAGGCCAGCACCTACGTACTAGTATCTTGGCTAGTGCAAGAGCTAAGGGGGTTGTAGCTCCCTTCCAGGAGAAGCTGGAGAACGAGAGAGATTTGTAGCTCTCTGCAGGTTGCAGCCTGTATACTGGTAAAAAGACTGCACCAGTATATTGTAAAAGAAGTTTTCTAATTGAAAAGAAGATAGAGACGAATTGCAGCAGGTGGTTTTCACCCACATTGGGTTTCCACCTTATATCTTGTGTTCTTGTGTGTGACTGTCTTTCTGCTCTTTTTTATTGTCTCTGGTTACTGTTATTTGATTCTTCATCACAGATTAACAATCATCATCAGAAAGATTAAGTAAAGTAAAAGCTTGTTTTGTATACACGGGTTTCCTTCTGCATAATCACGTATATACGCAGGTGCATTAAACTGAAGTAGCGTATATCAGTTGTTTTTGAAAAAGGAAAAATTATCTTGATAATACTGATTCACCCCCCCCTCTCAGTATTATTTCCAACAATTGGTATCAGAGGAGGTCCTTCTGAAGAAGCTTGATCGCTTGAAGGAAGATCTTTCATCATGAGCAACTACGAGAGGGAAGCATCAATCAGGCCATCGATGTTTGACGGGACA
Source organism: Pinus taeda (assembly GCA_000404065.3). NCBI lineage: Eukaryota > Viridiplantae > Streptophyta > Pinopsida > Pinales > Pinaceae > Pinus > Pinus taeda. The sequence continues at coordinate 156,777 of APFE031746248.1, read as the reverse complement.
AACTTCGTATATTGGAAGGTAAGAGTTACTGCCTATCTTCAATCTCTGGGTACCGAAGTATGGGATATCATAGATACAGGGTATACTTTTCCAGCATGAACTCCCAAAGATCCGGCTGAAAAGAAGAAATATGAAATGAATGCAAAGGCAGTCAATACTCTATTGGGATGTCTATCACAATCTGAATTTGTCAAAGTCATGCAGTATAAATCAGCTAAGGAAATATGGGACAAGATTGTTCTGAGCTATGAAGGAGATGAATAGGTAAAAAGGGAAAAACTCCAAACTCTCAGAATTCAGTATGAAAATCTCATAATGTATAATGTTGAAAGTGTGGCTAACTATTTTCTTCGTGTAGATGAGATTGTAAATTGTATGAAAAATTTGGGTGAAGAAGTAGAGGTTGTTGTAGTTGAAAAAGTTCTAAGATCTTTGTCCCCTAGGTTTGAGTCTAAAGTTTCTGCTATAGAAGAAAAGGAAAAGCTTCAAGACCTTAAAATGTCACAGTTGCATGGAATTCTAACTGCTTATGAAATGAGGAAAGGTGGACCTTCAGATAGGAGAGAAGCTGCCTTCAAGGCTTCTGGCAAAGGAAACTACTATGAGTCTGAACATATATTAGAAGAAGAAGAAGAATCAAATTTTGTCAAAAATCTTCAACGAGGCTCTGGATGTTTCCTAGGTAAGTTACCTTTCAAATGCTTTGCTTGTGGAAGACTAGGTCACTATGCTGCCAAATGTCCTCACAAAGATAAGATTGGCAAGGGGAAGGAACCTGTTAGATGGAACAAGAAACAAAATGCAAATAAGAAAAGCTACTACACTCA